>MU673101.1:0-63633 GCA_026770625.1 Nicotiana glauca
TTATTTTCAAAGATGTTGTTGAAGTTAGGAGCCTACCTGAAGAGAGGAATGGCATTTTATTTTTAAGTTATTGTTAAAGTCAGGAAGCCCGATTGAAAAGAGGAATGGCATTTATTTTAAAAGTTGTTGTTTAAGTCACGAGCCCGCCTGAAGAGAGGAATGGCGTTTATTTTTAAAGTTGTTGTTAAAGTCAGGAGCCCGCCTGAAGAGAGGAATGGCGATTTATTTTCAAAATTGTTGGTTGAAATAAGGAGCCCGCCTGAAGAGAATAATGGCGTTCATTTTAAAATTTGTTGTTGAAGTCAGGAGCCCACCTGAATAGAGGAATGGCGTTTATTTCAAAAGTTGTTGTTGAAGTCTGGAGCCCTCCTGAAGAGAGGAATGGCGATTTATTTTCAAAATTGTTGGTTGAAGTCAGGAGCGCGCTTGAAAAGAGGAATGGCGTTTTATTTTCAAAGTTGTTGTCGAAGTCAGGAGCCCGCCTGAAGAGAGGAATGGCGTTTTATTTTCAAAGTTATTGTTGAAGTTAGGAGCCCGCCTGAAGAGAGGAATGGCGATTTATTTTCAAGTTATTGTTGAAGTCAGGAGCCCGCCTGAAGAGAGGAATGGCGATTTATTTTCAAGTTATTGTTGAAGTCAGGAGCCCGCCTGAAGAGAGGAATGGCGATTTATTTTGAAAGTTCTATTGAAATCAGGAGCCCGCCTGAAGAGAGGAATGGCATTTCATTTTTAAGTTGTTCTTGAAGTCAGGAGCCCACCTGAAGTGAGGAATGGAGTTTATTTTCTAAAGTTGCTGTTGAAGTCAGGAGCCCACCTGAAGAGAGGAATGGCGTTTATTTTCTAAAGTTGTTGTTGAGGTCAGGAGCCCGCCTGAAGAGAGGAATGGCGATTTATTTTCAAAGTTGTGTTGAAGTCAGAAGTCCACCTGAAGAGAGGAATGGTGATTTATTTTCAAAGTTGTTTTGAAATCAGGAGCCCGCCTTAAGAGAGGAATGGAATTTTATTTTTAAGTTGTTGTTGAAGTCATGAGCCCGCCTGAAGAGAGGAATGGCAATTTATTTTCAAGTTATTGTTGAAGTCAGGAAGCCCGACTGAAAAGAGGAATGGCGTTTATTTTAAAAGTTGTTGTTTAAGTCAGGAGCCCGCCTGAAGAAAGGAATGGCGTTTATTTTAAAAGTTGTTGTTGAAGTCAGGAGCCCGCGTGAAGAGAGGAATGGCGATTTATTTTCAAAATTGTTCGTTGTAGTCAGGAGCCCGCCTGAAGAGAATAATGGCATTCATTTTAAAATTTGTTGTTGAAGTCAGGAGCCCACCTGAATAGAGGAATGGCGTTTATTTCAAAAGTTGTTGTTGAAGTCAGGAGCCCGCCTGAAGAGAGGAATGGCGATTTATTTTCAAAATTGTTGGTTAAAGTCAGGAGCCCGCCTGAAAAGAGAAATGGCGTTTTATTTTCAAAGTTGTTGTTGAAGTCAGGAGCCCGCCTGAAGAGAGGAATGGCGTTTGATTTTTGAAGTTGTTGTTGAAGTCAGGAGCCCGCCTGAAGAGAGGAATGGCGATTTATTTTCATGTTATTATTGATTTCAGGAGCCTGACTGAAGAGAGGAATGGTGATTTATTTTCAAAGATGTTGTTGAAGTCAGGAGCCCGCCTGAAGAGGGGAATGGCGTTTACTTTTTAAGTTATTATTGAAGTCAGGAAGCCCGCCTGAAAAGAGGAATGGCGTTTATTTTAAAAGTTGTTGTTTAAGTCAGGAGCCCGCCTGAAGAGAGGAATGGCGTTTATTTTAAAAGTTGTTGTTGAAGTCAGGAGCGCGACTGAAGAGAGGAATGGCGATTTATTTTCAAAATTGTTGGTTGAAGTCAGGAGCCTGCCTGAAGAGAATAATGGCGTTTATTTTAAAAGTTGTTGTTGAAGTCAGGAGCCCGCCTGAAGAGAGGAATGGCGATTTATTTTCAAAATTGTTGGTTGAAGTCAGGAGCCTGCCTGAAGAGAATAATGGCGTTTATTTTAAAATTTGTTGTTGAAGACAGGAGCCCACCTGAAAAGAGGAATGGCGTTTATTTCAAAAGTTGTTGTTGAAGTCAGGAGCCCGCCTGAAGAGAGGAATGGCGATTTATTTTCAAAATTGTTGGTTGAAGTCAGGAGCCNGCCTGAAGAGAAGAATGGCGTTTTATTTTCAAAATTGTTGTTGAAGTCAGGAGCCCGCCAGAAGAGAGGAATGGCGATTTATTTTCAAGTTATTGTTGAAGTCAGGAGCCCGCCTGAAGAGAGGAATGGCGATTTATTTTCAAAGACGTTGTTGAAGTCAGGACCCCGCCTGAAGAGAGGAATGGCGTTTTCTTTTTAAGTTATTGTTGAAGTCGGGAAGCCCGCCTGAAAAGAGGAATGCGTTTATTTTAAAAGTTGTTGTTTAAGTCAGGAGCCCACCTGAAGAGAGGAATGGCGTTGTGTTTTCAAAGTTGTATTTGAAGTCAGGAGCCCGCCTGAAGAGAGGAATGGCGATTTATTTTCAAAATTGTTGGTTGAAGTCAGGAGCCCGCCTGAAGAGAGGAATGGCGTTTATTTTAAAAGTTGTTGTTGAAATCAGGAGCCCGCCTGAAGAGAGGAATGGCGTTTATTTCAAAAGTTGTTGTTGAAGTCAGGAGCCCGCCTGAAGAGAGGAATGGCAATTTATTTTCAAAATTTTTGGTTGAAGTCAGGAGCCCGCCTGAAGAGAGGAATGGCGTTTTATTTTCAAAATTGTTGTTGAAGTCAGGAGCCCTCCTGTAGAGAGGAATGGCGTTTTATTTTCAAAGTTGTTGTTGATGTCAGGAGCCCGCCTGAAGAGAGGAATGGTGATTTATTTTAAAAGTTGTCTATTAAAGTCAGGAGCCCGCCTGAAGAGAGGAATGGCAATTTATTTTCAGAGTTGTTGTCGAGGTCGGGAGCCCGCCCATATAACAGAGGAATACATTCCAGTCTTTACATTTCATGTTTTTGAAGTCGGGAGCCCGCCTGTATAATAGAGAAATACATTTCAGTCTTTACATTTCAAGTCTTGAAGTTAGTAACCCGCCGGAAGGCAAAAGGTTATAACAGAAAATCCCCAGCATAAATCCAAATTCAAAAATCAGAAGGAAGGCAACAGCGGTCGGAAGAAGACGGTTCAAGCTCCGAAGGAAAACAATGCGAGTTTCAAGAAAAATAAACAGTTCGAGTTCGGCAATCAAGAGAAGCCGACGAGCCAAGTCAAAATGTAGAGACATCCAATGAAGCACAAGCCAACAAGAAAGCAGGGCGATAAGAGCAAGCCCGAAGATTTAGATAAGATTTTTGTAATTCATAGGCTATAATTTAGTCTAGCTTCTTATTTTCTTCTAGCAAGGTGTAATAAGGAGGTCGGTAAGCAATAGCAGCAGCAACAACAGCAGTAAACAGCAAAATCACAGTTCCACGGTAGTCCCAGCTACCAAAACTCACGGCAACACAGGCTAAGAATAATACATAACACCGCTCTAATCATCCGGAAAGTCTATAACAAGGAAGGACAGAATAGCATCTAGCTAACTAAAGGGTAGAGTGAGAGGGAGACTCTCCGGTCTGCGGACACGGCAGATATACCTCAACTCTCCGAAATGCTCTCTGCAGCTAGTGAAAATGCGCCTGCGTAGAGGTACCTGGATCGGCACATGAAAAACATGCGAAGAAGAGGCGTGAGTAAACCACAGCAGTACTCAGTAAGTGCCAAGCCTAACCTCGGTTGGGTAGTGACGAGGAAAGGTCAGGGCCCTACTGAGACAAAAATAATAAAATAGCAAAATATTAACAGTATCGAAGTTTGATGAAAACTAATGAACACAGCAGTGTGATAAGACAGTTCAATGAAATATAATACTGCAAGACAAAAAAGAAACACAGAGTAAATACAGCAAAATTACAAGAATACCGACGAGGGTCTTCCAGGATACCGTCCTGTAGCGCTTTTCTCAACTGTCCGATGGAACTCCTGGGATACCGTCCCGTAGTCCAAATCTCATATCAATATCAAAGGATCCCCCGGGATACCGTCCCGTAATCCAATCATCAGTGTGTAGGGGGATCTCCAGGGATACCGTCCTGTAGTCCCAAAATAAAAGTGCAGGGGGATCTCCCGGGATAACGTCCCGTAGTCCCAAAGTAAAATGCAGGGGGATCTCCCGGGAATCAAACCCGTAGTCCCAAAGTAAAATGCAGGGGAATCTCCCAGGAATCAAACCCATAGTCCCAAAGTAAAATCCAGGGGGATCTCCCGGGAATCAAACTCGTAGTCCTAAAGTAAACAAACAAGGGGGAACTCCCGGAATCCCGCATCCGTAGTCCCAATGTAAATGCGCAACCAACATCAGAGAAATATTCAGAAATTGGAATGCAAAATACAAGGCAACAAATAATACTGGCCTACCATGCTCCACGTAATCACAGTTAAGACAATTTAAACAAATAGGCAACTTGGATCAATTAAACATGCTCTTCTACGCTAGCACAGGCCATAATAGCAAGTAAAGTAAAGCAAATATGAAAGAAAATCCAAATCAAGTATTTAAGTAAAAATCCGAGTTCTAACAATTAGCTCAAGTACGCACTCGTCACCTCACGTACAAGGCATTCAATTACCAATTATCACATCCTAAGGGACGAAGTCCCCCACACAAGGTTAGGCAAGCCACTTACCTCGAACCGGTGCGAAATCAACTAGGGAACGATGCCCTTGCCACGAGTATCCGACTCCAAATGGCCCAAATCTATTCAATTCAATTACAAATCGTAAATAATATTGCAAACAACTGATTCCACTATTGAAATTAAAGCTAGGGCGCAAAAATAGGTAAAATGACCAAAATGCCCCTCCAGCCCACGTCTCGGAATCGATCAATTTTTACGTTTTCAGAACCCTCGTACTCTCACGAGTCTAACCATATAAAAATCTCCCAAATCAGAGGTCGAATGCCCACTCAAAATCACAAAATTAAGCCTAAGAAGATTCACCCATTTTTCTCAAATTTAGACCTTGAATTTGAATTCCAATGGTTGATTTAGCTACTAAATGATGGAATATAATAGAAGGGATCAAATCAACGTTACCCAATGATCTTATCTTCAAAATCCACTCAAAATCGCCTTCTCCCGAGCCCTCAATTGATTTTTCTAACTTTGAAATAAACCCTCGGATTAACCCTTTTTCAGTCTTGTGATTTTCGCTTTTGCGGCCCAGGGACCGCTTCTGCGGTCCCGCTTCTGTGGTGAGAGTAACCACTTTTGTGGTTCAACTTAAGAGGTCAGCGACCGCTTCTGTGGACTAAATACCGCATCTGCGGTTCCGCTTACGCGGGAAGGAGACCGCTTCTACGGTTCTCCTGGAATGGGGCAATTTTGCTTATGCGAAGAAATGGCCGCTTATGCGGCTCCGCTTATGCGTTGAAGAAGCCGCTTATGCGGCTTCGCTTCTGCGGATCCAGGACCGCAGAAGCGAAAATACCAGAAGCCTGCTGCAACTTTTTCCTTCTAACTCCAAACTTTGCCCGTTGAGCATCCGGAATCATCCCGGGACCCCCGGGACTCCAAACAAAAGCATCAATACCACCTAATACCTTATTCGAACTTGTACCAATCCTCAAAACACCTCAAACAACACCGGAAACCCGATTAAATCAAGGATTCAAGCTTAAGAGTTTCAAATTCTAACACAATACGCTTTCGATCAAAAACCTAACCAAACCTCGTCCGAATGACCTGAAATTTTGCACACACTTCCCAAATGACATGATAGAGCTACAAAAACTTCCGGAATTCCAATCCTACCTTCAGATCAAAAATTCACTATTGGACCGGAAACCTCAAAATTTCAAACTTCGGCATTTCGAGCCTAAATGAGCTACGGACCTCCAAATAACATTCCGAACACGCTCCCAACCCCGAAATCACCTAACGGAGCTAATGGAACCATCAGATTCCCATTCCAAGGTCGTCTTCAGTTAATCAAGGCACTCTCATGGGACAATCATATTTTAATGCACCACTAGTATGTGATTCCTTAAATGGTTATTCTAGTTATCCGGCACATACTCAATATGAGCAGTCGAACTGCAGATGGTTGTTATGAATGTGGTGATCCTAGAAACATCATGAGAAATTGTCCCAGATTTGGGAGAAATCTATTTCATCATAACACTCGATCCACACACTCCATTATAGTTACTAATCTACATACACTACAAGTTAGAGATGGATGGTGAGCGGGTAGATGTCGCCTGAGAGGTGGAGGCCCGGCGCATTTATATACTTACTATGGTGTGGCTGAGACCACTACACCAGATGGTGTCATTACAGATACAATTCCGATTGTTACAAAATAAAAAAAAAGAGGGATATTTTTCCTTAATTTGTTTTGTTTCTTAAAATTGAGGCGAGTCCTCTTAATATGCTCCACTCGTGAGTGATCTTTGTAATCCTGAAATTTACTTATGTGAATACTCATGTTGAGCTATTATATGGAGATAGCTATTTCTATCATTATGTGTTGGTCACTAAGAATAGCTATGAGGATAAAATGACTTTTTTATTACTTACTACAGTGGGTTTTGATGTGATTTCACGATAATTAAATTCAATTATGAATTATATGCCCTATCGGTATGAGGGTTCATTATATGTTGTGATTTTGGTTGACGGAAATTATTTAAAAGAAGAAAGAAAGGAAATAAAAAAAATAAAAAATTCAGTTGCCACAATGTGAAAATACTTGTGATTCAGAGTTGGGGACGAGATCTTCACATTTTATATGATGTGAAATATTTAAACCGGTCTACGAGCTGCGGTGGATGTTATATAAGGACGAGGTCCTTGTGGTGAAAAGTTTATGTGTTTAAAATTCTCCTTTTATGAAATTAAAAATTTTGTATATTTTAAATGGGTGTCATGCCTGTTAGGCTTATTTTACAATTCTTGTGTATTTTATGTTTATATTCAGTCATTTTTGTGTTGTAAACATTGAGTTTTAGCCTACGAGATGGGCGCCCAGGTGGCGTTAAATGTGACTCGTTAATTTGGTTAAGTAATTATGAGGTCTCAATGCCTCGTTTTGAGTAAAGTGAAGGTATAAAATAAGATGTTTATTAACATAAGGTTAATTTCCAATGTTGTGATTTATGAACAACTATTATGGCGAAAGACATGGTTACGGGCATACAGATGATGTGTTCCATGTCCAGATATAAGTATGATTATGTGATGCTTCTATTGCTGAGAATAGTGTTATTGACATATACATTGTGGTGTTTCATTGGGTTGTGGATGTATTGTTAGGAGTTGTTTTGGTGTTACTCTGGCAGGTGGATAGGCCCAATTACAGGGGAGGCTCTGCCGAAATTTCTGAAAAATTTGGGAGTTAGAAAATAATTTGAGACATTAAGATGTGCAAAGAAAGAGATAAGATACGCTGTGTATTTGAGGATGAATGAACGTTGAAGTACGTTGAAATAAGACTAATGCAGCGTGATGATGTGGAGTTTGGGTCCTATTACGAATGTTAGATATAGAAGTTTGGATCCTGTCCCAAGGTTATGGACTAAGGATGAGGTGAAACCTTCAGTTAAGTTGAAGGATTAGTTACAGAAATTTGCTTGATAAGTGTTTTATTCTGCCCAGTATATCACCTTGGGGGTGCTCCTGTCTTGTTGTGAAGAGGAAGGATGGTTCCATGTGTATGTGTATTGATTATTGCCAGTTGAACAAGTCTACAATGAAGAACTATTAACATTTGCCTCGTATTGATGATCTGTTTGACTAGCTTAAGGGTGCGCGGGTGTTTTCTAAGATTGACTTGCGCTCAGGTTACCATCAGTTGAAGGTTGGTGAGCTAGATATCCTGAAGACTGCTTTCAGGACTCGGTATGATCATTACAAGTTCCTTGTATGTCATTTGGGCTGACCAATGCCCCAACAGCTTTTGTGCATTTGATGCACAGTGTATTTCAGCCATATCTTTATTTTTGTTATTGTCTTTATTGATGACATCCTGGTGTATTCCCGAAGTCGGAAAGATCATGAGCAGCACCAGAGAACAGTGCTTTAGACAGTGAGAGAGAAGAAGTTATATGCAAAGTTTACAAAATATGCGTTCCAGTTGGATTTTGTGGAAGTCTTAGGCCACGTAGTATCGAGTGAGGCATTCAGGCGGATCCGAAAAAGATAGAGGCAATGCAGAGTTGGCCTAGACCCTCCTCAGCTACGGAGATTCGCAGTTTCCTTGGCTTGGCAGGTTACTATCGTCGTTTTGTGGAAGAGTGCGGGGCGAGCTTTCAGAAGCTCAAGACAGCTTTGACTACATCCCCAGTTTTGATATTGCCAATTGGTTCGGGGTCTTATACTGTCTATTTTGATGCCTCGATGATTGGCCTTGGAGCGGTATTGATGCAAGACAGTAGGATGTTTTCCTACGTGCCCAGACAGTTAAAGGTATATGAGAAGAATTGTCCTGTTCACGATCTTGAGTTAGATGCTATTTCTCACATTTTAAAGACCTGGCGTCATTATTTGTACGGTGTGCCTTGTGAGATTTATACTGATCACCGGAGCTTGCAGCACCTGTTCAAGCAAAATGATCTAAATGTGCGCCAGAGGATGTGGTTAGAGTTGCGAAAGGATTATGATATCACTATCCTCTATCACCCGTGCAAGGCCAATATAGTGGACGATGCTCTCAGTCGCCAGGCAGAGAGTTTGGGAAGTTTGGCTTACCTACCAGCATTAAATAGGCCTATGGCGATGGATGTTCAGGCCTTAGCCAGCCAGTTTGTGAGATTGGATATTTCGGAGCCTAGTCGGGTTTGTACCTCGGTGCCTCAACTGTGAGCAGGTGAAATATAAGCACCAGAGACCCGGTGGGTTGGTTCAAGCCAGGTGAGGCTAGATTATTGGGTACATATGTGGTCCAGGATGCTTTGGAAAAGTTTAAAGTGATTCAGGATAGACTCTGTATAGCCTCATCCAGACAGAATAGTTATGAGGACCGAAAAGTTCATGATGGTTCCGATATGGTTGGAGAATAGGTTCTGCTTCGTGTTTCGCCTATGAAGGGCATTATGAGAATTGGGAAGAAAGGGAAATTGAGTCAGAGGTTTATTGACCCTTTTGATATATTGAAGCGTGTTGTGGAGGTTGCTTATGAGCTTAATTTACCTCCCATCTTGGCAGTAGTTCATCCGGTATTTCATGTTTCGATGCTCCGGAGATATCACGGGGACTCGTCACACGTGTTGGATTTCAGCTCAGTCCAATTGGACAAGGATTTATCTTATGTTGAAGAGCCAGTGGCTATATTGGACAAACGTGTTAGAAAGTTAAGATCAAAGAACATTGCTTCAGTGAAGGTTCAGTGGCAGGGCCAGCCGGCCGAATAGGCGACTTGGGAGATCGAGCGGGATATGCACACTCCATACCCTCATCTTTTCACTGCTCTAGGTATGTTCTTTATGCTCGTTCGAGGACGAACGAATGTTTAAGTGTGAGAGGATGTAACGACCCGGCCGGCTGTTTTTGAAATTTACGCCTCGATCCCCTATTAACTGTTTCCCCTAAGTTCGTTTATGCTATTTTGGTTTGCCGAGACATTTGGGTTGAATTTTGGAGAGTTTTGGGACACTTAGTCCCTAAATGAGAGCTTAAGTGTTCGAAAATGGTTTGTAGTCAGAACAGTGTGAAGACGGCCTCAGAATGGAATTTGACGGTTCCGTTAGCTCCGGGAAGTGATTTGTGACTTAGGAGTGTGATCGGAAGTAGTTTTGGAGGTCTGGTGTAGAATTAGGCTTGAATTGGCGAAGTTAGTATTTTGGCGATTTCCGGTTGATAGTGAGATTTTGATCCGGGAGTCGGAATAGAATTTGAGAGTTGTTACAGCTTCATTAGGTGATTTGGTATATGTGTGCAATATTTCAGATCATTCGGACGTGGTATGGTTGGGTTTTTTATCAAATGCGTGTTTTGGACGTTTTAGTAGAACTTAAGCTTGAATTCGATGTAATTTGA
Source organism: Nicotiana glauca (assembly GCA_026770625.1). NCBI lineage: Eukaryota > Viridiplantae > Streptophyta > Magnoliopsida > Solanales > Solanaceae > Nicotiana > Nicotiana glauca. The sequence goes on from MU673101.1 coordinate 10,042, forward strand.
TGGTTTTAGTGTTGTTTGAGGTGTTTTGAGGATTGGAACAAGTTTGAATAATGTTTTAAGATGCGTTGGTGCTTTTGGTTGAGGTCCCGGGGGCCTCGGGTGTGTTTCGGGTTGTATTGCGGTCTTATTTGATGTTTCAACTCCATATTTTTGGACCTAAAGGGGTACCATTTTAAGTAAATGAGCTCCAAATTAAGTTTTTATTGAACCATTAGATTCGTATCGTAATTTCGGAGCCATAGCAAAAAGAATCGTCGAATTTGGACATCGTATGAGAGAGTTATGCTCATTTCCGTGTTGAGAAAGTGCTGGTTGCTATCATAACCGCAGAAGCGAAAATTGGCCGCGGAAGCGGGACCGCAAAAGCGGAAAATTTGCCGCGGAAGCGGTACCACGGAAGCGGAAAATTTTCCGCAGAAGCGAAAAAAGGCCTGGGCGGAGATCTTAAGTTATGAAAATGGGACTTCGTTCCCATTATCCATTTTGACTTCTAAAGCTCGATTTTGGGAGAAATTTCGAGGGGTTTTCCCAAGCAACGATTGGGTAACGATTCTGTACTCTCTTATGCTTAATACCTACTAATCTAATCATGATTCCCTTCGTATTTTTGGATTTTTGAATGAAAAATGGGTCAAAATCCTTAGACTAAATTGTTGAGTTTTGAGTGGGTATTCGACCTCCGATTTGAGAGATTTTTATGTGGGTAGACTCGTGAGAGTACGAGGGTTCTGAAAATGTAAAATTTATCCGATTCCGAGATGTGGGCCCGAGGGGCATTTTGGTCATTTTACACAATTTCGCGTATTAGCTTAGAATTTAATTGTAGAATCAATTACTTGAATTATTATTTATAATATGCAATTTAATTGAATAGATTTGAGCCATTTGGAGTCAGATACTCGTGGCAAGAGCGTGGTTTCAGGTTGACTTGCACTTGTTCGAGGTAAGTGGCTTATCTAACCTTGTGTGGGGTAATTTATCCCTCAGGATTTGATATTTGGTAATTGAATGCCTTGTACGTGAGGTAACGAGTGAGAACTTGAGGTAATATTTGAAAATCTATTTTTATTTGGAGTATTTAAATTGAGTTTTCTTGCTTACCTATTTTACTATAATTGCAAATTAGCCTGTGTTAGTTAGAGGAACATGTTTAGTTGACTTACTTGCCTATTTGCTTAAACTGTCTTGTTTGTAATCTATGAAGCATGTTAGGCTAGAATTTACTATTATTCGTTATGAGTTTGGTATTTATTTGATATTTTGAGCTGTTATTGTTTATTTTATATTTGGGACTATGGGACGGCATCCCGGGAGATCCCCTGCGCGTTTTATGTTCTGGATTGGGAGTGCGGGATACTAAGAGATCCTTCGCACATGTGTATATAATTATCGAGGATACCCAGATATCCCCGAATCATTATTGAGGATACCAAGAGATCCCCGAATCATTATTGGGGATACTAAGAGATCCTCGGGATACCAAGAGATCCCCGAATTATTATTGAGGATACCAAGATATCCTCAGGATACCAAGAGATCCATGAATTATTAATTAGCATATCAAGAGATCCCCGATTATCATGCATGTTGTGAGCAGTATTTACCTTGTATTGTTTTGTTTCAGCTTTCTATTACGGCATTCCTTATTTGTCCCGTTTTGATTCTCGTTGTAGATTTTATCTATATTGTTCCCTTTATCTTATCATTTATTATGTTTATCTCAATAAGGCCGTGACCTTCCTCATCACTACCCAACCGAGGTTAGGCTTGGCACTTACTGAGTACCGTTGTGGTGTACTCATGCCCTTCCTGCTCATGTTTTTCATGTGTAGATCCAGCTACCTCCACCCAGACGCACTATCCCCGCGGAGGAGAGATATAGCAGAGACTTTGAGGTATATCTGCCACGTCCGCAGACCAGAAGTCTCTATCTTATTCCAGCTTTAGTATATGACTTTCCTTTTTTTCGGTTGTGTAGACATTTTGGAGTTAGAGCAGTGTATTTCATTTCTATTAGTCTGTGTTTCCTGTGAGTTTTCGGGTTTTGGGAGTTTGTTTGGATTTTGTGATATGGGTTATATCATGCCAAGTGGCACTTAAACACAGTTTTCTTTTGACAGTAAAATTCTCAGTTGTTTGCTTCCGCAGGTTAGTTTGTTTTTCTGCAAGTTGTAAAAATTCCGCATTGTTAGGCTTACCTAGTTGGAGGGACTAGGTGCCATCACGACATGTTCACGTAGGGCGAACTGGGGTCGTGACAGTGTGGGCGTGCACCCTGTGAATTGTGAATCCGTTGTTTTCCCTAGCACTTTTCAGTGGCCCTTGTTTGTTGATATTTGTGTTTTTACCATGTGATTAATTAATTGAGCTGTCAATCATGCTAGAGATCATGTTTAGGCTTTATGTCGATATTGTTAGGACCCATAGTGGTCGTTTCGTGCTATCACCTCACTGATTTCATTGATATTTCATACTCAGGCATATTCATACATTCATATCATATCTCAGTCTTAGTTTTTATTTATTGATATATCATATCATTGTTGTCGAGCTAGTTTTATAACATTGAGAGACTAGAGATATTGATGATTGGATGAGGCTAGAGGGCCTGATTATGAGGATATTTATGGTATTGAGTTGCATGCTGTAGCATGTTTTATTAATTTATGCATGAGTGAGGCCGGAGGCCTGATTGTAAGGATATTTATAGGATTGGTTGCACGTCGCACCATGTTTTATTGATTTATGCCGAAGTGACCTGATTGTGAGGATATTTATGGGATCGGGCTGCACACTAGAGCATGTTTTATTGATTTATGCCATGATTAGCTTGTTATAGCGCTTGGATGAAGGAGCCCCTCCAGAGTCTGCACACCCATAGTGAGTGCAGGTATCTACTGAGTGCGAGTACCGAGCGATTTGGAGGATTGAATGATTATGAGGACTGAGTGACTGTAAGGACTGAGTGACTGAGAGGACTGAGTGAATTGAGACTCTGAGAGTATGCATATGGTTTTATTAAAGAGTCGCATCGCATTTGACATGCATATGACATACAAGCATATAGATGCATTTTCCTCATGTTGTACGATACCACGTCATTCATGACTTTTCACACACATTGATATGTGGTTATAGGTATTTCACATATGCCATCTAGAAAGAACATGAAACATCATATTTACAGTAAAAGGATTTTTTGGGAAAACTTACAGTTTTAAAACTTAATCATATTCTTTTGACGATTTCAGTAAAGGATTTGGGCTTTCAGTGGTATACTTGAAAAGCATAACAATTTTCGGAAAACTATGAAAAGACTGAGCACTTTATCTCAAAGCTATTTCTTTATTTATTTTCCTTACACTGTTATAAACCGCTATTTGGTTATTGGTGTTGGACCTGACCTATGTTCCAGCTCGTCACTGCTTTCAAATTGAGGTTAGGTTTGTTACGTTTTGAGTACATGGGTTTGGTTGTACTCATACTACACTTCCCATACATTGCATGCAAATCTCGGATGTCGATACTACTGTGTTCGATGAGAGTTGGATTGGAAGATGTGCCTGCATCCATGTTGTAGCTACCTCTTGTCCGTGTTAGCCTTAGATTTTAAAACTCTATTTATGTACTTTTCAAGCAGAAGATGCATTTAATTCATATCGACTTTGTAAATTCTATTCTTAGAAGCTCATGATTTGTGATACTAGTCCTCGAGAAATGTATAAGATTCAGATAATTGTCTTGTTTAAACTACTACAACAACAATAACAACCCAGTATAATCCCACTAGTAGGGTCTGGGAGGGTAGTGTGTACGCATACCTTACCCTTGCCCTAGAGTAAAGAGGTTGTTTCCAATAGAACCCCGACATCCTTCCCTCCAAGAACTCCCCACCTTTTGCTCTTGGGGTGACTCGAACTCACAACCTCTTGGTTTAAACTATCTTTTGGAATATTGTTGGATTTGGATCGAATAGTTGGCTTACCTAGCGGGTTAGGTTAGGTGCCATCATGACTAGCAAATTTTTGGGTCATGACAGTTGCACGCCACAACGGAATTGAATATGAATATATTGTGGGATCGGGTTGCACGCTGCAACAAAAATTAATTGAAATAATAATTGGTTATGACTGTCGAGTTGGCTTTACTATTAAAATGATTTACATATTTTATTTCTATTATTATTGTTGTTATTATTATTATTATTGTGTATATGTTAGTATAAGTGATTTTCCTTAGGCTCGTGACTACTTCATCGAGGTTAGGATCGGCACTTACTGGGTACATGGGGTTGGTTGTACTCATACTACACTCCACATTTCTTGTACAGATACCAGAGTGAGATTTTTGGGTCGTGACTGTTTAACCAAAAATAGGAATTTCGATCAAAGATTGTTTTTAGAAGAACTCGGGTTACTGATAATCAAATGTAAATAAGAATAATTTATATAAATAATAACTAGATAAAAAGCAATGTAAATCAGTGTATTCTAATAGTATTTCGTGTCCTTACAATTGTTCATTTCTCACCTTTTATAGCTATTTCTAAGTAATAAGTTTCTTTTCTTACATAATGGAGTTATTATGGACAATTAATGACATTCAATGTAACGTTATAATTGACAATCGTAACTGTTTCAGTACAGATTATATAACGTTTCATGTAATTAATGCTCATTAACTACCTTTAATACGTATCTATACTCTTTTGCTGTCTAGGTGCATTCTTCCGATGCTTCTTCAAATTATCTAGAGGTTCGAGCATCCATTCCTTCTAGTTTTCTTGGATCTTTATCCGTGTCTGTTAAAGCTTGTGCCTCTTCAACTATTCTTCGCCAACTATCATTCCTTTACTTATCCACGTGTCATGACATATCATCACATAATAAATTATATATATTAACTTGATTTTTACCAATGCAGATAGTCCCCCCACCTGCCATTTTATTCAACAATAGAATATTTGCGAAGTGGATCTCATTAAAGCGGGAATTTCGCTGCCATTATACCTTCTCTAGAACTGATGCTTCATGTATGACTTCCATTTAATGCTCATGACACGTGGTATCTTCTGATTGGATCTGCGACTCTTCAGTGTCTTTTAGTGATTTCTTTGCAGCTTAATCAATTACGAAGTGACAGTTTCCATCATTATACCTTTTTCTTTGACGGTTGCTTCTGAGTATAAATATAGCTTTTGTCTTTGTCTTTCTCATAAAAAGTTACCTATCTTAGAATATTCATTCTTGTTTTGTTCCTCGTACAGCCATGTATTCTTCAATCCCTAATCCTCGAAGTATTCCCATCATTGATGAACTTTCTCTTGCTCCTATTAGAAGTAGAAGAGGGGGAAAATTGTGTAGTTTATGATCTTCGTCTATATGAGGTGTTTCTTTACCTCCAGTGAGTTCTACCCCCTCCTTCTAGAACTAGGTGTTCTCTTTCAAATAGATCTTTTCCTAGAAGTAAAGAATCTAGTGAACCAATTCGTGAACCTTTAATAGATGAAATTGTCCCTTCTGAACTATATTTTTACTCTAATAGAGAATCGATTAGGAATCAAGTTTCTTCTATGTCTTCTTTGGATCGTGTTGATGTTTACCCTTCTCAAATTACTGAAGGTTTAATCTTTGTTGTTCGTAGGGAATGCCATTGGACACCTGACTTCCCTATCATAATTCCTAATGCAAACCAAAGAATTACATCTTACATGATCGGATTTTATTTTGTGTATACATATCTCTTTACACTGAATTTTAAATCTCCCATTGATCCTGTTATCATTGAATTCTATCGTTTTTTCAATGTTTGTCTAGGATAGATTGGCTCCCTTATGTGGAGGGTTGTTGCTTGTCTAAGGCACTTAACAAGGTTGGCTAATTTGCCTTTTTTCCATTTGATCCATCTCTACTCCCCTAAGCTTTTCTGACACGGGATCTTTACTTTAGTGGCGAGAAGTAAGAGAGTGCTAGTTAGCCCTGAGGATGAAAAGGATCGTGGCTGGTATGATAAATTTGTTGTTCCCCCTACTGTAGGTTTAGTAGGTGAAGAAAATGTACCATTCCCTGAAAAGTGGAATTTTGCACGTAAGTTTTACTTTTGAAATTTTCTCTCTTTTTTCCTTTTCTATTTTGAATGGGTTTATTTTTCCCGCGGCTGTTTAACTTTCTCTTTTTTCAACAACCATGGGAATTGTTGACGAGATTCCTCATTTCCGTGGATGGGTAGAGAATTTATTGACTGTTGCTCTGATGGAAGGTAGATCTTGGAAAAATCTTTCACACAGGTTTGGTTGGAAAGTTAAAACTCATGGTAAATGTTTTACCCCGTTCCTTTTCATATTTTTATTCATGTTTCCCTTAGAAATTATTTGACCCTTCTTTTTATCCAGGTTCCCCATATGTGGTGTAAGTGCTGGAGCAATCGCTACTTCCGGAGTTTCTTTGGAAATAGCTCAAGAGATAATCTTGAGTTTTCATTGAAAAGGAAGGCTGATGCGACCAAGGATTCTGAGGAGGAAGAGGAACAGGATGGAAGTTCCTTGGTTAAAAGGCTGCGGCCAAAAGTCGCGTCTTTTCAGACAATGAAGCGAATACTTCCTATTTTGTTCCCATAACCGAGCCTGTTGAAGCCATCTTGGTAAGTTATGATGATAATACTCTTGCGACAGCTCGTGACTCTGATGAACAACTTTTTTCTCGTGGGTTTGAGAGTGAGAATTTGGATTTAGTGTCTGATGAAGTACCCCTTGCCTCATTTACCATGTATGTCCCTGTGGTGCGTTCCTTGCCAGTTGTTACTGCTACTGTTTCTGCTCCACCCCAAGTTGTTATGACTTCCACTATAGTTCCACTACTACCATTCCTCGTACTGAGGTTGGTTCTTCGAGTGGAAGTGGAGCGATGAAGCAGATTGCCATTGAGGTCCCTTCCGATGATAATCTTTTGAAAAAGTCAGGTCGGGCTAACGTATGGTTGAAACCCTTGATTGGTCCATCCAAAAAGTCCAAGCTTTAGAGTCATAGTTCTTTTACTTGGATGAATGATATAGTTCAATCGTCACTGAAGGTATTTGTTTTTGTTTACACTTTATTCCATTATTTTTTACTAAGGTTCTTACCCCTTTCTTCTTTTTTAGATTAATCTTATTGGCACAGATATGATGAAGAGGGTTTCGTATGCGGAGCAGTTAATACATGATTATCAAATTGAAGCAGACAATTGGAAAGAGCAATATGAAAGTCTTCAGCTTGAGATGGATGTTCTAGAAGAAAGCGAGTGTACCTTAGAGCAGCAGCTAAGAGTCATGGCATCGGAGCTAGCAGTTGAGAAAGCTTCTTCCAATCAGGCTGGCAAGGATAAAAATCTCATTGAGACATCATTTTCCTTGCAACTCTCTAAATCCACTGAAGATATTAGAAGATTGAAGGCCTTGCTGAACGAAAAAGAAGTTTATGCAGGTGAACTTGTTTAGACACTCACCTAGACCCAAGAGGATCTTTATGTGTCTTCTAATAGGGTCAGATTTCTGGAATGTTCACTTGCACCTTGGCAATATTCTTATGATGCTACTTTGGCCGAGAAGGAAGAGCTCAAAAATGAGATTGACTAATGGGAAAGGGATTATGAAGCTCTTGAGGAGAAAACTGCTATTGAAATGAGTTGGGCTATTTTAAACACTCGCCATGATACCCTAGTTGAGGCTAGCCAGAGGGTTTTAATTTGGATGTTGAGTTAGCTAAGATAAAAGAAACCATTGAGAAAGCTCAGCAAGGTCAAAGTTTTCCTTCTCCCATGTCTGATACTCTTGAGTATGTTGAAGTTAATGTAGGTGCGGTGGATGTCCCAGCTCCTTCGGATCAAATCGAGCCTTCTGTTGCAGATGATGCCGCTTTAGACTTTTCTTCTGCTCCCCAGTGAAAGTGTTTGAAGTTTGACTCCTTTTTTTCTTGGTGGAATTTTTGGTTTTACACTTGGTCCCATTTGGGGGTTAAGTTTTTTGGTAATGACAAGTCCCGGGCCTTTTCGGGGTATTTTGTAAAAAATGACAATCAGTTTATGACTAAGTTCATACTTAGTCTAAACATAATATTACAAGATTTTTGTTTCAACTTAATTATCTTGAGCTTTTGTTTTACTCTATTTTGCCTTGTTTCATTATATAAATTCAAGGTCTTGCTTTTTAATTCGTGGGTTTTCGTCATACCCTTTTTGCATTTCTTTTTTTAAAATTCTTTGTTAACTTCATGTATCTTTCAATCAAACATGAAATTATAAAAGAGGGCCCTTTTATATACGATACTTAATGAAGAGGACGTCTCAACTTCATAATGGTGTAAATATACTAAAAAAAGAAATAGGAACACACATGTTTCTTGAAATAACTTTGATAAAGTTTTCATTTGAACTTTGTCAAGTTTTAAATAGCATCTTACATGTATTTAAATATCTTCTATTACTTTTCTGTGAATGTTTTCTTTACAATAGATTTGCAAAAAGGAAAGAAAATCCAAGGATTTTTTATGACCCATGGCTAAATACTGCCCTTAACCTAGATATCATAAGATTTGGAAATCTGTATGAAGGTTTTTTGATTGGCTCGTGACTTTGCTCTAAACTTGATATACTTGATGAGTAGACTTTTGGGCTGGACTTCAACTTTAGTTATTTTCAGTCTTCTTTGCCTTCTTCATACATATATCATATGTATATTATATAGTCCCCCTAGTGTTTGAGCTTTGAAGAATGAAATCTTGAGCACTTGATTATTCCTTCCATGCAGTCCTTTTCCTGAAAAGGAAAAACATACGGGACTCGAAGGTATAATTTTAGATGAAGACTGCTTAACCCATTTAAATTTCCATCAGAATAGTCGTAACCCTAGACCGGGAAATTATGACCTTTCCATATGTCTTTTTAGGTCGTAATTCATCATTTAGTGCGGGCTAGCATTTTTCCTATCATCTAAAGTCATTAGTAAAATTTTAACAATTCAAAAATAGAAGTTATTAATGAGGATGCTTACCCATGGGTATTTCTTTTCCTTAGAAATAGTATCTCTTCAGATGAACAGCATTCCAATTTAAAGGTAGAATCTTGCCATCCACTGTTTCAAGTTCATATGCTCCTTTTCCTACGATACCATAAATCTTATAAGGTCCTTCCCAAGTTGTACTTAACTTTCCTGCATTAGCTGCCCTTGTAGATTGGAAAACATTCTTGACTACGAAGTCCCCAATCTTGAAGTATCTAGGACGCACTTTTCGATTATAGTATCGCTCCATAACTTGTTTTTGCACTGCCATCCTTATTAATGCAACTTCCCTCCTTTCGTCAAGTAAATCCAGGTTTACTCGCATCTCTTCTTCATTTGACTCGATCCTTAGTAGCTTGTGTATATCTCGTACTTGGTTCCCATATCTCGACTAGAATTAAGGCTTCAGCTCCGTATACAAGTGAGAATAATGTTTCCCCCGTACTTGTTTTTCCAGTTGTTTGATAAGCCCATAAGACCCTAGGTAACACCTCTGGCCAATTGCCTTTAGATTTCTCCAATCGTTTCTTCAAGTTGTTGATAATGACTTTATTTGTTGATTCAGCTTGCCCATTACCCACCAGATGGTAAGGCGTTGAAGTAATCCTTTAAATTTGCCAACTTTGAAAAATTATGTGATTTGCGTCCCTATAAATTGTGGGCCAATATCACATACGATTTACTTTGGTACCCCGAATCGGCATATGACGTTTCGCGAGATGAAATCTCTGACGTCTTTTTCTCGTACCTGTTTAAAAGCTCCTGCTTCTACCCACTTACTAAAGTAATCAGTGAGTACTAATAAAAATCTTACCTTGCCTTTAGCTTGCGGTAGTGGACCCATGAAATCCACCGCCCATTTCATAAAAGGCCATGGTGCAATGACTAGATGTAATAATTCAATAGGTCGATGTATGTTGTTACCGTATCTTTGTCACTTGTCACATTTAGCCACAAAATTTTCCGCATCTTCTTCCATTTTTGGCCAATAATAGCCGGCTCTAATCATGGTTTTTACTAAAGATATTCCTCCCGCGTGATTTCCACAATGTCCCGCATGCATTTCTCTCATTACATACTCTGTTTGAGATGGACCGAGTCATCTTGCTAGAGGACCACCGTACATTTACGATAACAATTGCTTAGCTTTAAATGGTATCGAGCAGATTTTTTGCAAAGTGCTTGAGCCTTTTTCTTATCTTGAGGTAAAATTCCATACTGCAAAAAATTGACAATCTCGTTCCTCCAATCCCAAGTTAGATTGTTAAAATTTACCTCGTTTTTGTTTTGATCAAGTACTGAATGAAATAAATGAATCACGGAAGCATTTTTGTCATTCGTTACTTCTGCAGCAGACACAACATTAGCTAAAGCGTCTTCCTTGACATTTTTCTCTCTTGGTATCTACATGACTTTCCAAGTTTGAAATTGCCTGACCAAATCACGTGCCTTTTCCAGGTATTGATGCATCCTTGCCTCTCTAGCTATATAAGTCCCCAGCATTTGGTTAACTACGAGTTGTGAATCGCTTTTGACTATGACTTGTTCTATAACAAGCTCTCATGCCAGTTCTAAACCTGCAATCATAGCTTCATATTCTACTTCATTGTTAGTTATAGGGTGACATTTTATGGCTTGTCGTACGGTTTTTCCTATGGGTTGTATCAAAACCAAACCTAAACCTGCCCCTTTCACATTCGATGAACAATCAGTAAATAAGGTCCAAGTTCTTGGATTAGACCCGTTAAATACCTGCAATTCTTTTTCTGCTTCTAGTTGTATTCCTTGACTTAAATCTGCCACACAATCTGCTAAAACCTGTGACTTTATTGCAGTTCTAGGTTGGTACGTAATGTCATATTCACTTAGTTCTATGGCCCACTTGGCTAATCTACCTGATAACTCTTGTTGATGCAATATATTATGCAAGGGATAGGTGGTTACTACAGAGATGGGATGACATTGAAAATAAGGTCTTAACTTCCTAGATGCCATAATTAACGCAAGTGCAAGATTTTTTAGATGAGGATACCGAGTCTCGGCATCTAATAATGACTTGCTAACATAATAAATCAGAGGTTGTTTACCTTGGTCTTCTCGAACTAACACAACATTTACGGCTACTTCTGAAATAGCAAGGTAGATGAGTAGTTTCTCCCCAGCTTTTGGTTTTGCAAGCAACGATGGACTTGACAAGTATACTTTCAAATTTTTAAGCACCTGTTGACATTCCTCAGACCATTCAAACTGATCCTGCTTTTTAGGGCGGAAAAGAACCTGAAGCACTTTTCTGATGATTTCAAAATAAATCTTCCCGAATCTGTTATTCTTCCTGTCAGTCTCTGTACTTCTTTTTTACTTGTCAGTGTATCAGGAACTTCCTCAATAGCCTGCGCAGGATTTACTTCAATACCACGGTTAGAAACAAGAAATCCCAAGAACTTACCTGATGAAACTCCAAATGCAAATTTCTCAGGGTTTAATTTCATGTTAAATTTACGAAGAATCTGAAATGTATCGTACAAGTGTTAGATATGATCCCCTGCTTGTTGCGATATGACCAGCATATCATCTATATAGACCTCCATGGTTTTCCCTAGATGTTCTTAAAACATTTTGGTCACCAACCTTTGATATGTGGTTGCAGCATTCTTGAGACCAAATGACATTACTTTGTAATAGTAAGTCCCCCTATCTGTTATAAATGAAGTTTTTTCCTCGTCTATATGATCCATTTTTATCTGATTATACCCTGAATATGCATCTAAAACACTTAACAATTCATGTCCTATAGTAGTTTCAATTAGTTGATCTATATGCAGTAATGGAAAAGAATCTTTAGGAAAAGCTTTATTTAGGTCAGTATAATCTACACAAAATCGCCACTTACCAATCTTTTTAGGTACTACTATAGTATTAGCTAACCAATTTGGATATTTTACCTCATGGATGGACCCACTTTTTAAAAGTTTTTGCACCTCATCTTGAATCACCTGATTTTTGAAAGATCCTTGCTTTCTTTTCTTTTGTTTGACAGGTGAGTATGATGGATCTTCATTTAATTTGTAGCCCATTGTCACACCTCCTTTTCCCGAGTTTTATAGGACTTTTACTACTCCCGGGGAAGGGTATAATAAAAGAAGGAGTTTTTCCACTTAAAGGACAATCGAAACGGGATTCGTTTTTGTTTAAGATTCAGAGTCGTCACTTGGGAGATTTATGGTGTCCCAAGTCACCGGTTTGAATCCCGAATCGAGGAAGGGTTTGACTCTGTTTAACAGCCGCGAACCAGAAATCTGGGTAAAGAATTCTATTAACCTGGGAGAAGGTGTTAGGCACTCCCGAGTTCCGTGGTTCTAACACGGTCGCTTAACTGTTATATTTGGCTAAAATATTTAATTTTGATATATGTTATCCTATTTTTGTAATTTTAGAATTAATTACCGCTTTTTATCAATTACTATTTTTATTTAAGAAAGTGAAAATCGTTTAAGAATATGTTTTTGGATCACGTCACATGAAATGCACCAGGATCCTCAACACGTTCATATTCGACGTTGTCGGATTTGGATTTGGGTCGCATGAAATGCATACCCGTATTAGGAAGGTAAGATTATTAAAAATCGCGCCTAAAGCTGCTAACGTGTTATATCTTTTGGGAAGGCCGTGAAATTCGCTAAACGGCCTGTCCCGAATACTAAGTATTTTTAGTAAGTAATTAATGAAGGCCCCGCAATTTGTATATTTGTTTGGCGAGGCTCGTCTCTTTTTATTTATTAAAAGGCCAAACTAAAGTAACTAAATTTTCTATTTTTATTGTTGTCTTTAAGGGTCAATTAATCCATGAATATAAATTCGAACTCCAAATTCAAGTCCGAACTCAAACAAAAGGGAATACCTTTTAGCTTGAGCCCGCTACCTAATTAAGAATCCAATTTTATATTCATAAATTAATTCCCTATATTCCTAATTTTTTTTTTAACATTATTACATTAGGGACTTTTGATTCTCATTTAAAGTTCAACAACATTTTTGGGCTTCTAGCTTGGCCGAGTAGAGTAATAGAATATCCAACTCATGCATCCATATTAGATTTAACTATCAACAATTAACCGATTCTATTTTGTTTATACGACCAATTGAAACAACCAGTTTCATAAATTGATGGACTGATGTGATCTCAAACTGCTTGTGATTGTGTTATTTTTAATTCTAACAAATCCAAAATTCCGATACTCCCGTTTTTACTATTATTTTTGACTAAGCAATTGGTAATATTAATTGACTACCTTGAAATATAATCGCTATAGTAAAACGAATGCAGTACCGATATTACTTCATTCTAATTTTAATGATTAGGATAACAAAACAAAACAATGATACTAATAGATTTGAATTAATAAGCTATAGGATCACTATGGTTAAACACAATCCTTTTGATGAAAGTAAAATAATACTAAATGATTCATCTCACTTCCAAATGGCCCGTAAATGGCCTTACAGTGGAGATAATCAACAGAAATTTATTGGATTGTTATATCAAATTAACAGAAGACCAAAGTGTATGTGAATTTAACGAATAACCGCACATACAGTTCACACAGTCCTACTTATACATTTTTGTAATGAAATTATAGATCAACTACAATTCAAACTAAATAAATTCAATAAGCAGATAGCAAAGCAGAACTTCATTCACTCAAATCTTGAGAATACAATCATGTACCTGGAAGAGAAGGAAAATTTGAGGTCAGCTTTGAGCAACAACACAACAGCAGTAATTTCAGCAGCAAATAGAATGATTTTAATTCAAAATTCTTCAATGATAACCCAACATTATAGCTCAACGACACAACATTCAATTTGATTCGAAACTAACACAACCAAACTCAGAATTGCACAAAAATCACTCTAATAAACCTTCGAAACTTCTGGAACTAGAGAGAGAGAATTCAGCAATCAAAAGCATGATGAAACCAGCCAAAACAGTGTAATTGAACCCTTAAAAATACTCAAATTTGCTTCACATAACTTCTGATCCACAAATACCAAATGTTGAGCCTTAACAATTGAAATTTAGCTGAAAATCCAATGGAACAGTATTTATTTTTTTGGTTTTTACTGATTTTTTGGATTGTTTTTGGATTTTTTGAAATGAATTCAGATCTAGAATAGAGGATTGTGATCTGAAATTTTGAATTTCAGGTCTGAAACTTAAAAGATATTTTTTTGGGGAATTTTTTGGGGTTCAAACTTGTTAAACAAGTAGAAGGACTACCTATTTATAGACACCATTAAGGGGCAGAATGTTCTAGACATTTTACTCTTTTTTCCTCCCATTTAATTTCAAGTATTGCATGTTAAACCTTCAATTCCTAACTTGTTTCTCAAGTTACTACCCTAAGTTTATTGAATTCTACACTAAAGTCCTATTCTAGAATATTCTATACCCCTACAATTCCTATACTACCCCTTCTTCATTTCAGAATTTACTATTTATAATAAACTTGCCATTTTCCAATGCCCAAACTAACCCTGTGGTTCCCTAAAATTACTACCAGACCTATCCTTGACCCCTGAACTTGTTACTCTGTGATTTTTGTTCCATTTTACCCAAATACCATTAATTAAAATCTAATTCTTAATCTAAATAAAGTTAACTAGTGATTTATCAAGCTATATCCAAACAACCTATCTTAAACACTACACCAATGAACAATTAACCAACTGATAGCCTGAAGTTAATCCAAATCGAGTTCCAAATCTACCTTTATATGAACAGAACCCAATTAAGTCACTAAAATCAACAATTAAGCAGACTACAAAACAGAACTCAAGAGAATGTCCATAAAAATAAATTGAAAAGCTTCACGGAGTAAACAAGACCAACGTATACACGGAAGTTCAAGCAATGTGTTTAATATTTCAACCAAACAAATCCTTAAGTATGATATGAAGAAACATTAAAAGGAAAGGGAAACGACAAAGAAACGCACAAGAAAGAATAAGCAAAAGACCAGAAGATGAAGACATTAACGGGCAAAACAAAGAAATTACCTCGAAGGCCATATGGGAAAAAATTTTAACAACCTCGAATGGCTCGGATTGGTCTTTAAAGTGGTATCAATCATATGTCTTCTTTGAGTAACGCTCGTTTTAAGTCCGATGAAGCTTGGGATTTTCCTCTTTTCTGGTTTTAACTTTGGACATGTCCAATTTTGGAGAGGAAATGATGATAGATTAGGATACAGGGAGGGATGATAATTGTGTGGCCGGATTTTAGGTAGTGGTCGAGCTTTTACTGTCGGTCGGAGATGGCAGAGAAGCAGGGGCGGCATTAGGGTTCAGGGGAGAAGATGAGAGTCGGACAAAAGGGGTATGTGGAATCTTAGGTTTAATGAAGATAATTAGAACATATACATATTAAAGGTCTCATTAATTCCCAGTCGTTGGATGAAGATGAATGGATGATATCGATTAAACGACGTCAAAACAACGTCGTTTTATATAGAGGGCTGGACCAGGCGAGAATATGTGGACTTGGGCTAAACGGGTGTGGGTGGATTATGGCTAAGGACTGTTTGGGCTATTAATTTCGGCCCAATTTTAAAGTGTTTCTTTTCATTTCTTTTATTCAATTTGCTATTGTTTATTTTTGTTTATTTTTTGTGTTTTGTATTATTTACTTTGTATTATTTTTTCTGATTTTATAAAAATTAAAACAAAGCCTAATTAAACTATTNAACGAAGAGTTTTCGTGCAAAGATAAGTTAGCAAATACGAGCGATTTTTGCCCGTTCGAGTATTCCGTTGTGAAGCATTTTGAAAAGTTTTGACCGTACCCTACTTCAGAGGTTGCCTACATATCCTGGGCTAAACAGGAATCAGGTCAGTATAGTTCGGGAATATCTGGTAGCTGGGACTACCAAGAGTTGTGATTTCACTTGCTGTTGCTGCTGTTACTGCTGGCTGACCCCCTAATTACACCATGGTAAAACAAAAGAAGCTAACCTAAGCTATGGTCTATGAATTGCAAAAATCCTATCTATGTCTCCANATAAAAATTAAAACAAAGCCTAATTAAACTATTTAACTTCTAAAGTCATTTAAAATCAATTATCAATTAAATTTGCACATGAACTATTTTTTCTGAATTTCTTTAAATTTTGTTCTAAAACAAATCAATGCCTAATTAATACAAAAAATGAAATTAAAATCCTAAATGCAAAATGCACATTTTGTATTTTTATACGACTTATCATGCACAAATAACATGNTGATGATGTTTTACCATTGCTCTTGTTGATACTTGACTACTATGATTTGAAATATGTGTCAATTTTTCAGATAGGCTCCTGCTTGCGATACTTGAAAAGGTATTCCCTTGTTCTTCAGGCGGGCTCCTGCTTGCAATGCTTGAAAAGTATTTCCTTATTCTCCAAGTGGGTTCCTGCTTGTAATTGCTTGAAAAAGTATTCTCTTGTTCTCCAGGTGGGTGCCTGATTACGACAAAATAGACAAACAAAGAAAATTTTCTGCCCCAGTATGGTGACTGGACACATCATGTTATCAAGTATTGAAATTGAAGGCTAAAATTTGGATTGTACTTCCCTGGTTTTCCAGTTGGGTGCCTGCTTGTTGTATTTGAAAAGATATTCCATTGTTTTTCAAG
The DNA here is from genome assembly GCA_026770625.1 of Nicotiana glauca. NCBI lineage: Eukaryota > Viridiplantae > Streptophyta > Magnoliopsida > Solanales > Solanaceae > Nicotiana > Nicotiana glauca. Next base: position 26,747 of record MU673101.1, read on the forward strand.
TGGGCTCCTGCTTGCTGAATTTTCCAAGATATTCCCTTGTTTTTCAGGTGGGTTCTTGCTTGCTGAATTTTGAAAGATATTCCCTTATTCTTCAGGTGGGCTCCTACTTGCTGGTTTTGAAAATTATTCCCTTATTCTACATGTGGGCTCCTGCTTGCTGAATTTGCCAAGATATTCCCTTATTTTTCAGGTGGGTACCTGCTTGCTGAATTTTGAAATATATTCCCTTATTCTTCAGGTGGGCTCCTGCTTGTTGGTTTTGAAAACTATTTCCTTATTTTTCAGGTGGGCTCCTGCTTGCTGAATTTGCCAAGATATTCCCTTGTTTTTCAGGTGGGCTCCTACTTGCTGAATTTTTGAAAGATATTCCCTTATTCTTCAGGTGGGCTCCTGCTTACTGACTTTTGAAAGATATTCCCTTATTCTTCAGGTTGGCTCCTGCTTGCAATAACCATACAAAAACGAAGAAAATTTTCTGCGCCAGTGTAGTGTTACCGAATATTAAACTTGAAAGATAAGACTCGCATTATACTTCCCTTGTTCTTTAGGTGGGTGCCTGACTGCTTAACTTTGAAATGTATTCCCTTGTTCTCCAGGTGGGCGCCGGATTGCTTATCTTTGAAATGTATTCCCTTGTTCTCCAGGTGGGTGCCTGACTGCTTCAACTTTGAAATGTATTCCCTTGTTTTCCAGGTGGGCGCCTGCTTTCAACAAAATAGACGGACGAAGAAGATTTTTCTGCCCCAGTTTGGTGGTTGGGCATAGGGATGAGTGTTAAACTGAATTATTTTACCAACTATTATGAGAATTTGAAAGCTAAGTCCTATTATCCAGGGAGGTCCTAACAACTCCTAAATTATCTCTTCTAAAGGGATTACTCCCGCTACATTTGTTACCAAAAGTCTTAAAACTACGTCCCATTATCCAGGAGGGTCCTGACAACTTTTATTACAACTTCAATTATATCTTGTTCTTAAAGCTACGTCCCATTATCCAGGAGGGTCCTGACAATTCCTAGTTAAAAAGCGGTTTACCCTAAGCTATATCTATTGCAAATACGACTTCCATCACATCTTGTTATCTAGCTTAAAACACTGCGTCCCATTATTCAGGAGGGTCCTGAAAACTCTTAATTGAATCCTATTGCAAACTTTAGAACGAACTTATATTCCTTTGGTGTACGTTTATGCTAAACTACGTTTCTCATGATTGTTTTGAAATTCAAACTAAATCCCATTTTTCAGGAGGGTCCTGACAATTCGTAACAATTACAAACCTAAATTATCTCTTCTAAAGGTATTAATCCAACTACATTTGTTATCAAAAGGTCTTAAACTACTCCCCATTATCCAGGAGGGTCCTGACAACTTCTAATTAAAAGGCTGTTTTAACCTAAACTATATCTATTGCAAGTACGACTTCCACAACATCTTGTTATCTAGACTGACTTTAAAACCACGTCCCATTATCCAGGAGAGTCTTGAAAACTCCTATTCCGACTTCCAATATATCTTGTTATTTAAGCTGACCCTAACACTACGTCCCATTATCCAGGAGGGTCCTGAAAACTCTTAATTGAAACCTATCTTAAACATGCAAACGAACTTATATTCCTTTTATGTCAAGCTATGTTTCTCATGATTGTTTTGACATTTAAACTAAGTTCCATTTTCCAGGAGGATCCTGAGAATTTCCAGTCATACCTGTTCGGGTCCTGCATTTCTTTACGGAGGATTTCTCTAAAGCATCTGCCCCTGTTTCAATCAAAGAAAATCTTGTCAGTTTTAAATGTGGTAGTTGGTTTGTGGCCTTGAACTTGATGACGATCGCTTTTTCACTTCCCATGATAATTGATTTCCACTTGAATGCCTTGCCTGTCTACTGAGTATCCATTTTCCCTGTCGTCCTTGTCACAGAAAATACCTTTTCTCTGTTCAAACCCGCATCCCTTACGGCCTGACATTTACCAATCCCTTGTTTTCATGAATCTGAATGCACGACAATTGCCATCCCACTCAAAGTGTGTGTTGCTCTTCCTTTATGGATCCCACTAGCTCTAACCTTGGGGTCCATTGTTCTTTCACTTGCCATGATAACTGACTCCCAATCGAGGTCTTTGTTTTTTTATTGACTAAACACTTTCTTTGTTCCTTTCGACATAGAAAATATCTCTGATCCGTTCGCCACCCCCTCTATCTTTTTTGTATTGTTCCCGAGTTGATATGTACTAAACCCTTGTATTTCAAATGAATCTCCAAAGCATGTCAATTGCCACCCACTCAGTATGTTTGTTGTTATTCTTGATTTAACCACTGGCCCCGGATTTGCTCCTTCACTTGTCATGATAAGTGATTTCATTTAGAGACCTTAGTCGTTCCTTGACTAACCCCTTCCTTTGTCAGAATATACCTCCTCTCCATTCGAACCCCATACTTCTATTTGTTATATTGCTCCCGAATTGACACCTGCCAACCTTTGTGTCTCGTATAAACCCCAAAGCATTTTAATGGTTACCAACTTTAATGCTCATGTTGCTCTTTTGATTTAATCCACCAGCCTTGCCCTTGAAGTCTATTGCTCCATCGCTAGCCATGATAACTTTGATTTCTTTATTGGGAAATATTGATCGTCATTGGTGTCAATCCTATTACGGGAAATTCTTTTCATCTGTTCAACCTCGCTCTTCATCTGTTGTATTGTTGATGTACATTAAGCCTTTGTATTTCACAAGGACTTCTAAAGCATGTTAATTGTTGTCAACTCCAGTCATGTTTGATGTTATTTCCTGACTTATGACAATTTGATGTGCTGGCCAGATCCCATTGTGTGCAATTGGAAAGCTTGGTGGCAAATTTTGAAGTCATTTCTCATTTGTTATGACCAGATAGACTCAAGAAGAGGGAAATATAAGGTGGGAAGAATAAAGTGAATGATAATGGAAATAGATGATTCCTAACAAGAAACCTACAGAGTAGAAAACCATCAAATATAGATACCGACTCTAGCGACCTTGACATGCACCGACAGCCTACTCTTTTTAGCAAATCTGATGTTCAACTCTTGTTGTAATTTTTGCCGTGAAACTGGTCTTCAATGCTCCATTTACCCGATCTGGTTCACAATCCTTAGTCGACTTGTGGTGCCTATAGGGTTTTCACCATCAAGCCTCTCTCATTTTGATTTTTCTCAAAACTTACTGTCGCCTTACGGTGCCCGTGAAGGTTTTCACCAATAAGACTCTCATTTTGATTTCTCTCATCTTGGGGCACCCGTGGTAGTTCTCATCATCGTGACTCCCTAATTCTTCATTTTCCTTTGTTTGAACTGGAGAGTTGCCCCTGATGTGATTCACCTTTGCTCGCTTGACTCGGCATTTCTTGAAAATTGATCGGAAGGTCTTTCTTTGGACCGTAATGTGGCTTTTGGATAGGTTTAGAAAGAATGGTATAGAGGCTCAAAATAATTCAACGTGGGTTAAAGAATTACAACTTTCGGAATCATATTTCTTGTAACAACCATAACTTCTGCCCCAGTTTCCTTCTTGGGGATTCTTGGATTTTTGGTGTGTTGTGACTGAACCTCAGTGAGGCTGCCTACGTACCCTTTCGGGATCAAGTCAAACGTAGTTCAGGCAACTACATTTGTTGCTGTGATGTTTTCCTTCCTTCCATTCTTCTTTTCTTTTTCTTTTTCTTTTCTTTTCTTTTCTCTTTTCTTTTCTTTCTTTTTTCTTCTCTTTCTTTTCTTCTTTTTCTCTTTTCTTTTCTTTTTTTCTTTTCTTTTCTTTTCTTTTTTCTTCTCTTTCTTTTCTTCTTTTTCTCTTTTGCACTTGTTTTTCCACTTACTTCCTATTCAATCCTCGAGCTTTGTTGTTGATTCCGAAAAAGGGATACAAAAGAAAATATAATAAGGCTCAAAGGGATAACAAAGGATAAAGTTTTTGGATAGCAAAATAAAATGCCTTCGTCATTCCAATCTTCAACATATACCAAGTACAAACTACCTTTTGATTGACTCATATATTTGCCTTCTGTATTTGCCGATTCCTAGCACCATTGGACAACAATCTCGGTATCATGAACGGTCCCTTTAGTCTTGGGGCATTCTTGCTTTTGGCTTTAAACTGATGAGGCATGATGTATTTCCACAGTATTTCTTTATGTTCTGTTTTCCCCCAGTTTCACTTGATTCAGGTTTCAAAGTATTCCAGTATGTTTTTATTTCTTCCGAGTACCCTTACATCTTCAACATTGTTTCATTGCTAAACTGACTTTTAAACCAGGCCGAGAATTATGTGCATGTCATGTCACTAAAATCAGCATGAAAAGAATTGTAAAATGATTAGAAATGAAGTGACTAGAAATATCAGGAAATAGAGAATTGTATTAGACTGATGGGTTGAAACAACAAACGAACAGGCTAGACTATAATTACAAACCCAGACGGCACTAGACAAGCTATTATTACTAAACAAAGCGAAGTGTAAAGATAGAAGGGTTTGACTCTCAAGACAATATCCGGATTACAACCCTGAAATAACTCGGACCCTCAGAAATGAGACCAAAATAAGCCACCAAAACTCCACTCTGAGTGACCGAGAGATGGAGCGTCTTCCCAATTACCACGCCCGACATTTTAGCCACTAAGTTTCACACCAATATTGCCAAGACCATTATTAACTTTAATCAACACGTTCCCAAGATAAATCGCACGCTCCTTGCCATTGCCATTGACCACAATTACTCCTTATTGAATCATTCTTTCTATTTCCCTTTTCAAAGATCGACAGTCTTCAATGCTATGCTCTTGTACATTAGAGTGGCACATGCATCGAACAGTAGGATCAAATCTTTTCGCATTTGGGTCTGGAGTATATCCAAGGAGCGGCTTAATCAGGCCGAGATGTTTTAACTTTTCAAACAAGCTTGTGTAAGATTCGCCAATGGGCGTGAAATTATCTTTTTGCCTTTGTTTCCCTCCATGCCTCAGTTTTCTAGGATTGTTGTATACTTGAAAGCGCTATGAAGAAACACGAGAATTTTGGGCTGTTGGTGCCTGCTTCTGTGAGTGATTTGGTGGTGGGACAAATGGCCGGATGTTATTTGGTAAATGGGGTGGCTTATACGGAATTTGGGGACGTTCACGGGGTCGGTATTGTGGTTGAAAGCGTTTAGCAAGAACGACCACCAGACCCTGTCGTCGGCGGAGGCTATGACCTGATGGTTGGACAAAAGATCGGGTATTGTTCGGGGGATAGGTTTGGAGTTGTTTTGAGGTTGAACGGGTTTGGCAAGAAAGATTATTGGACCTTGTTGTGGATGGGGCTTAGCAACTTCTTTGTTCTCAACGGCAGGACCATCCCGAGCAACCTGTTCATTCCACTTGAGCCAAAAATCCTTAAAGCTCTTATTGGGTTTCTTTTTCGTCTGATATAGGGAAGGGCAATTTGGGACAATATCTTTATTGTACTGAAAGTGTCGCACAAAATCTTGAGCCATGTCAGCCAACGTAGGCCATTTACCGACATCGTGACAATTATGCCATTCTAAAGCTGCCCCAGTCAAGCTCTTACTGAAGTATGCCATCAACAAATCATCTTTATCCCCGACACCTCTCATTTCATCGCAATAGACCCTCAGGTGAGTTACCGGATCTCCAATCCCATCGTACAAGTTAAAAGTCGGCACTTTGAACTCTGCCCGCAGGCGAACGTCAAGGGATACAGATGATTCTTTGTAAGACAAGTTACCATGGCTTCTCATTCCTGGCATGTTTTTTAAGGCTTGTTCTTTTGGCTGTATGGCTATTTCCTCTCGCCCTACTTTTCCTGTTACCTTTTCACTTCCGTATAAAGCTAATCCCGAGGGTTCTTCCCGTATTCATTATCGAGGGTAGTGGATATGACAGGAGACATTAGTGGTGGCAGGGGTGGTGCCTTTCCAGTCATCCGGGCTTGATACATGCTGCCATGTGTTGTCTCAACATCTGCACCTCTTCACTCAACCCATTATCCCGTTCATCCACCTGTTGTCGGGTACCAGTACCAATCACATCAATTCTATTGTTGTTTGCCATTGCCTTTTGTTGTCGAGAAGAATTACCACTTTGGGAACCACAAACCAACCACCTTTCTGGAATGACAACATGAAACAACCATGTTAGTGTTAAGGCATTGATTTTCCTTTTTCTTTCTTTGTTTTCCGCTATTTACTTTTCTTTTTGCCTTTATGTGGCTTTTCTTTCTTTATTTTCTTTTGATTATGGTCGAATCCTATGTGGATTTCATACCTATCATGACCCCGCATGAATCAGACCGAGCGTAGTTCTTGCAAATTAATGCAAAAATAAAGAGATATTTATTGGGCATTTCAAATTTGTTTTCTTTGAAGGGAAACTATAGAAGCAGACTCCAACTACAAACTCGATGATTAACACTAGATCCAGAGTACATCAAAACTTCACATCTTGGGGCCCGTGGGGCATCACTCGACATCGCCGCAGGCTTCCGCAAGACTGAGAATGTTTCAATGTCGACTGAGACTATTTTAAACAACAACTGGCAATGTAATGACTTATTTTGACAAAGTGGCTATTTTTTGCAAAATTTCGTTTAAGAAGCTACAAACTCAAAATTTCTCATCCTGGGGCCCGTGAGGCATCACTCGGCATCGACACAGGCCATCGCAAGACAGAGAAGGTTTTAATGTCAATTGTGACTATTTTTACAAAATTGGCCATATAATGGCTTATTTTGGCAAAGCGGCTATTTTTTTGTAAAATTTGTTTCAGAGGATACACACCCGATGATCAAAATTTCTCATCCTGGGGCCCATGGGGCATCACTCAGCATCACCACAGGCCAACGCAAGACTGAGAAAGTTTTAATGCCAATTGTGGCTATTTTAGCAAAAACTGGCCATGTAATGGCTTATTTACAAAGTGGTTATTTTTTTTGTAAAGTTGATAGATGACCCAAATTTGATTTTGCGGATACGGCCTTTCAGCATTTCCGCAAGGGATATTTCAAGGCTGCACCCGCAAATTATTCAAAGTGACTCAAAGTGGCTATTCTTGTAAAACCGGCCTTCCGGCGTCCTTTTGAGGGATATTCGGCTTATTTTAAACAAGAATAGCTTCACCTGACTTATAAAATCAAAATTTTGATATTTTTTGGCTATTTTTTGCAAAAGAGGTGGTTGGACTCGTCAAGGGTTTCCTACGTATCTCACACGTGGTGAGAATCAAACCAGCGTAGTTCGGGCCGATTGGCCAAAATCAAAACTATTTTTGACCAACAATTTTTTTTCAAATATTTTCTCTTTTTTCCATTTTTTTTTTCATTTTTTCCAAAAATCCGGCAGCATTTCGGTACTATTTGGGCATTGGGTTTTCACAATAAATTGTTATCCTCCCTTAGTCCTAACACTGCTATTTTACATTTTTTTTTCACTCATTGTATACAAACCAGTCAACATGCGGAGCCGAGCAAATAAATGCAAGTAGCACGTAATATGCATTAGGATGGTCATTTTAATTCGGGTCACCTGTCCTAGACGGACCCAACCCCTGTGTTGAGTCCCCTAAGTCAAAATGTACGTGATGCAAATAAGTGTCCTACTAGGGATCCGGCATGAGTTTATTATTCAACTAGGTTTAAAACCCTAGGTTTATTGGTCTAGACCTGGCTTACCCGAGCGGACAACTCTGGCCGAGGGGGAGACAGCGTACCGGGGATATAGAAGCTCGCCCGGCTTTGCAACTTATCCAAACCTCGTTCTAATTTTGGGAAAAAGACTCTAACAGAAGAGAAGCTACACGAAGTGCACCCTTCTCCATGATGTAGAAGACTCAGAAAGAGGGAGGGATTCGCGACAATTTTATATACAATTCAACAAATATTAAAGCGGTAAAAATATTTAGCACGTATAGCATGGAACATGTAGCAAAATCAAATAAAGCCAAATACAACTATTTACCTAAGCTTGAATTCTTGAACCCTGAACCAAAGTTCTGGGTTCTTGTCCCCAGCAGAGTCGCCAGAGCTGTCACACCTCCTTTTCCCGAGCTTTATAGGGCTTTTACTACTCCCGGGGAAGGGTATAATAAAAGATGGAGTTTTTTTCACTTAAAGGACAATCGAAATGGGATTCGTTTTTGTTTAAGATTCAGAGTCGTCACTTGGGAGATTTATGGTGTCCCAAGTCACCGGTTTGAATCCCGAATCGAGGAAGGGTTTGACTCTGTTTAACAGTCGCGAACCAGAAATCTGGGTAAGGAATTCTGTTAACCTGGGAGAAGGTGTTAGGCACTCCCGAGTTCCGTGGTTCTAACACGGTCGCTCAACTGTTATATTTGGCCAAAATATTTGATTTTGATATATGTTATCCTATTTTTGTAATTTTAGAATTAATTACCGCTTTTTATCAATTATTATTTTTATTTAAGAAAGTGAACATCGTTTAAGAATATGTTTTTGGATCACGTCACATAAAATGCACCCGGATCCTCAACACGTTCATATTCGACGTTTTCGAATTTGAATTTGGGTCGCATGAAATGCACACCCGTATTAGGAAGGTAAGATTATTAAAAATCGCACCTAAAGCCGCTAACGTGTTATATCTTTTGGGAAGGCCGTGAAATTAGCTAAACGGCCTGTCCCGAATACTAAGTATTTTTAGTAAGTAATTAATGAGGGCCCCGCAATTTGTATATTTGTTTGGCGAGGCTCGTCTCTTTTTATTTATTAAAAGGCCAAACTAAAGTAACTAAATTTTCTATTTTTATTGTTGTCTTTAAGGGTCAATTAATCCATGAATATAAATTCGAACTCCAAATTCAAGTCCGAACTCAAACAAAAGGGAATACCTTTTAGCTTGAGCCCGCTACCTAATTAAGAATCCAATTTTATATTCATAAATTAATTCCCTATATTCCTAGTTATTTTTTTTTAACATTATTACATTAGGGACTTTTGATTCTCATTTAAAGTTCAACAACATTTTTGGGCTTCTAGCTTGGCCCAGTAGAGTAATAGAATATCCAACTCATGCATCCATATCAGATTTAACTATCAACAATTAACCGATTCTATTTTTTTATACGACCAATTGAAACAGCCAGTTTCATAAGTTGATGGACTGATGTGATCTCAAACTGCTTGTGATTGTGCTATTTTTAATTCTAACAAATCCAAAATTCCGATACTCCCGTTTTTACTATTATTTTTTACTAAGCAATTGGTAATAGTCAATTGACTACCTTGAAATATAATCGCTATAGTAAAACGAATCCAGTACTGATATTACTTCATTCTAATTTTAATGATTAGGATAACAAAACAAAACAATGATACCAATAGATTTGAATTAATAAGCTATAGGATCACTATGGTTAAACACAATCCTGTTGATGAAAGTAAAATAATACTAAGTGATTCATCTCACTTCCAAATGGCACGTGAATGGACTTACAGTGGAGATAATCAACCAAAATTTATTGGATTGTTCTATCAAATTAACAGAAGACCAAAGTGTATGTGAATTTAACGAATAACTGCACATACAGTTCACACAGTCCTACTTATACATTTTTGTAATGAAATTAGAGATCAACTACAATTCAAACTAAATAAATTCAATAAGTAGATAGCAGAGCAGAACTTCATTCACTCAAAACTTGAGAATACAATCATGTACCTGGAAGAGAAGGAAAGTTTGAGGTCAGCTTTGAGCAACAACACAACAGCAGTAATTTCAGCAGCAAATAGAATGATTTTAACTCAAAATTCTTCAATGATAACCCATCATTATAGCTCAATGACACAACATTCAATTTGATTCGAAACTAACTCAACTAAACTCAGAATTGCCCAAAAATACTCTAATAAACCTTCGAAACTTCTGGAACTAGAGAGAGAGAATTCAGCAATCAAAAGCATGATGAAACCAGCCAAAACAGTGTAATTGAACCCTTCAAACTACTCAAATTTGCTTCACATAACTTCTGATCCACAAATACCAAATGTTGAGCCTTAACAATTGAAATTCAGCTCAAAATCCAATGGAACAGTATTTATTTTTTTTGGTTTTTATTGATTTTTTGGATTGTTTTTTGGATTTTTTGAAATGAATTCAGATCTAGAATAGAGGATTGTGCTGAAATTTTGAATTTCAGATCTGAAACTTAAAAGATATTTTTTTGGGGAATTTTTTGGGGTTCAAACTTGTTAAACAAGTAGAAGGACTACCTATTTATAGACACAATTAAGGGGCAGAATGTTCTAGACATTGTACTCTTTTTCCCTCCCATTTAATTTCAAGTATTGCATATTAAACCTTCAATTCCTAACTTGTTTCTCAAGTTACTACCCTAAGTTTATTGAATTCTACACTAAAGTCCTATTCTAGAATATTCTATACCCCTACAATTCCTATACTACCCCTTCTTCATTTCAGAATTTACTATTTCTAATAAACTTGCCATTTTCCAATGCCCAAACTAACCCTGAGGTTCCCTAAAATTACTACCAAACCTACCCTTGACCCGTGAACTTGCTACTCTGTGATTTTTGTTCCATTTTACCCAAATACCATTAATTAAAATCCAATTCTTAATCTAACTAAAGTTAACTAGTGATTTATCCAGCTATGTCCAAACAACCTATCTTAAACACTACACCAATGAACAATTAACCAACTGATAGCCTGAAGTTAATCCAAATTGAGTTCCAAATCCACCTTTATATGAACAGAACCCAATTAAGTAACTAAAATCAACAATTAAGCAGACTACAAAACAGAACACAAGAGAATGTCCATAAGAATGAATTGAAAAGCTTCACGGAGTAAACAAGACCAATGTATACACGGAAGTTCAAGCAATGTGTTTAATATTTCAACCAAACAAATCCCATTAGTATGATATGAAGAAACATTAAAAGGAAAGGGAAACGACGAAGAAACGCCCAAGAAAGAATAAGCAAAAGATCAGAAGATGAAGACTTTAACGGGCAAAACAAAGAAATTACCTCGAAGGCCATATGGGCAAAAATTTTAACAACCTTGAATGGCTCGAATTGGTCTTGAAAGTGGTATCAATCATATGTCTTCTTTGAGTAACGGTCGTTTTAAGCCCGATGAAGCTTGGGATTTTCCTCTTCTCTGGTTTTAACTTTGGACATGTCCAATTTTGGAGAGGAAATGATGACAGATTAGGATACAGGGAGGGGTGATAATTGTGTGGCCGGGTTTTGGGTAGTGGTCGAGCTTTTACTGCCGGTCGGAGATGGCGGAGAAGCAGGGGCGGCATTAGGGTTTAGGGTTCAAGATGAGAGTCGGACAAAAGAGGTATGTGGAATCTTAGGTTTAATGAAGATAATCAGAACATATACATATTAAAGGGCTCATTAATTTCCAGCCGTTGGATGAAGATGAATGGATGATCTAGATTAACGACGTCAAAACGATGTCATTTTGTATAGAGGGCTGGACCGGGCAAGAATATGTGAGCTTGGGCTAAACGGGAGTGGGTGGATTATGGCTAAGGACTATTTGGGCTATTAATTTCGGCCCAATTTTAAAATGTTTCTTTTCATTTCTTTTATTCAATTTGCTATTGTTTATTTTTGTTTTTTTTTTGTGTTTTGTATTATTTTTTTTGATTTTGTAAAAATTAAAACAAAGCCTAATTAAACTATTTAACTTCTAAAGTCATTTAAAATCAATTATCAATTAAATGTGCACAGGAACTATTTTTTGTGAATTTCTTTAAATTTTGTTCTAAAATAAATCAATGCCTAATTAATACTAAAAATAAAATTAAAATCCTAAATGCAAAATGCACATTTTGTATTTTTATACGACTTATCATGCACAAATAGCATGCAAACAATTAACACAAAGTCCACAAAAATTGTAAAATAAGAAAAAATCGTTTGTTTGAATTTTATGGGAATAACTCATATATAGGGCAAAAATCACGTGCTCACACCCATCACTTTTGGAGGTATTCCTATCATATCAGAATGGGACCAGGCAAAATAATCCACGTTAATCTTCAAAAATTCAGTCAACCTACCTTTCATTTCTTGCCTTAGGTTGGCCCCAATGTAAACTTTCCTTTCAGGCCAGGGTGCAAATAGTATTATAGCTTCCAATCCCTCAATCGTTGTTTTGATGTTTTTGTTTTCCTCTGGCTCTTGGATGATATCAATCCTCGAGTCTACATCTGTTCGATTGTTCTTAGTTGAGGCTTGTGTTGCAGCATCCTTAACTAGATTATGTGATTGCTATTTCTCTTCGCTTTTTGCGCTTGACTCTGCTACGGAATTACTGCTCTTAGACGCTTGCTGGTCACCACGGATTTACCATATTCCCCATTTTGAAGGGAATTTAATAACTTGATGCAAAGTCGATGGAACAGCTCCCATTTCATGAGTCCATGGTCTACCAAGAATCATGTTATAAGCCATATCCATTTCTACTAGTTGAAATTTGGTGTCTTTGTCTACTCCTGCAGTGAATGTGGTGAGTGTTATCTCGCCTTTTGTTATGACGGTCGAGTTATCAAAATCAGACAATGTATGAGCCTTAGGCATCAACTTATCATCAGCATGCATCTCATTTACCACTGTTAACAAAATGATATTTATAGAACTACCTGGATCAATCAAAACTCATTTCACATTAGTGTCATGTACAAGTAAAGATATTACCAATGTATGTGGGGTTAGCATGCCATCCACGTACGCATCATCAAATGTAATATTATCTTCTTCCAAAACTCGCCCAACTCGCTTCCCGTGCGTAACTGTTATTTTTGACACCTTCCTCGTTGTTGTTACGCCATAGATCTCTTCTCTTCCACTTATGACATTAACTGTCTTTTTGGTGAAGAGGGTTTTGGAGGCTCCTGTATATTTTTCATATATGTCTGCTTTCCCTTTTCACTAAATATTTCAGTTAAATACCCTTGTTTCAATAAATGTTCTACTTCACCTTGCAGTAACCTACAATCCGCCGTTTTGTGGCCGTGATCGTGGTGAAACTCGCCCCAGAAATTAGGATTTTGCCTATTCGGATTTGATCTCATTTCTCTTGGCCATCGTACATTATCGCCCAAATTCTTTAAAACAGCTACCAATTCGGATGTGCTAACATTAAACTGTAACCGCCGATCTTTGCCTTAGAGCCTCTGTCAAAATCACGTGTTTCTTGTGTGTTTCGTTCTTTTCCGAACCTTGATGATGAACCTGATTCCCTATCTCTTGATCTATGATCGTACCTTGGGTTTTCCTGTTTTGAACATGAGTCTCTTCCCGCTGGTCCCATGTAAGAGTCGTACATGTTTTTACTGATCCTTTTTCAGTTTTAGTTCGCCTTGAACTTACCTTTACATCCCTTCGAGATTGAATGATGGTATCTTCTTCTATCCGCGACTTCGAGATATATCTGTTGTAAACATCATTCCAAGTTGTAGCTGGAAATTCTCGTAAACTTTCCTTGAGTCTCCTCGTGGCTTCTAATTTTTTTCATTTAGATTATTGCCAAATTCCATAGCTTCCCAGTTATTTGGTACACGTGGAAACGTCGTCCTTTCACGCTGGAACCTGTCTACGAATTCCCTAAGCAGTTCCGTATCTCCTTGCTTTATTTTGAAAATGTCCTCCATTCTTTTCTCGACTTTTTGAGCTCCCGAGTATGCTTTGATGAATGAATCAGCAAGTTCAGCAAAAGAATCTACAGAATTTTTGGGTAAAAGAGAATACCATGTTAATGCTCCCTTAGTTAGTGTTTCTCTGATTTTTTTTACCAATACTGATTTTCTTTCTTGGTCAAGTCGTTGCCTTTTACACTGGTTGTGAATGCAGTCATGTGATCCCGTGGATCAGTTGTTCCGTCATATTTCAGAATATCGGGTATCTTGAATTTCTTCGGAAATGGTAGAGGAGTTGCACTTGGCTTCCAAGGTTGTTATGAGTATTTGTCCATATCTATTCCCTTGATTACAGGCGGTACTCCAGGTATTTTGCTCTATGCGATCACTTTGCTCCTTGAGCTGTTTCTGCAATGTTAGTACTAAATTTTGTAAATCAGAACTGATTGGGTTAACTGGCCCTTCATCACGAGATTCACTAGGAGTTCCTCTACTGCCCGAATTAACGAGTCATGAGCGAGGATTTTATAAAGTGTTGTTATTTGAAGTTGATGTTGGCGGCGCAGATGGCAACTGGTTAGCGAAAGCCTCAAGAGCATTGCTAACCTGTTGAGCAATTAACTTATTCAGAGCTTCGTTAATAGCCTCATCATTTTCAACTGATCATTTGCATTTGACTGAGTCCATCAGGAGTTCCTTCTCGAGATTGTCGATGAGAATTTCATGGGGAAGGGACTAGGGTTCCATCGCCTTGCTGATTCTCCTGCAATTGACGGTCTCCTTGATTGTTGTCATTGACATTTGACATGATTGATTTGGCAAAATGGTCAATTTAGAAAGTAATAGATTATCAGATTTTCGATAATGGAACCAATTTGCTTAACCAAAAATAGGAATTTCGATCAAAGCTTGTTTTTAGAAGAACTCGGGTTACTGATAATCAAATAGAAATAAGAATAATTGATGTAAATAATAGCTGGATAAAAAGCAAAGTAAATCAGTGTATTCCAATAGAATTTCGTGTCCTTACAAATGTTCATTCCTCGCCTTTTATAGCTATTTCTAAGTAATATGTTTTTTTCTTCCATAATGGAGTTATTATGGACAATTAATGACATTCAATGTAATATTATAATTGGCAATCGTAACTGCTTCAATACATATTCTATAACGTTTTCTATAATTAATGCGCATTAACTACGAATAATACGTATCTATACTTTTTGCTATGTAGGTTCATTCTTCCGATGCTTCTTCAAACTATCAAGAGGTTCGAGCACCCATTCCTTCTGGTTTTCTTGGATCTTTGCCCGTGTCTGTTAAAACTCGTGCCTCTTCAACTATTTTTCGCCAAATGCCATTACTTTACTGATCCATGTGTCATCACATATCATCGCATAATTAATTCGATATATTAACTTGATTTTTCCCAATACATTGACAAAATTTAATTTACAAGTCGTTTCACAATTCTGCCTTGATTGTCTGTTTCATTCATCTTCAACGGTTATAAAACATTGCATAGCCTTTTTCATTTGTCATTATGCTCTATAAAATTTCAAAATAAAGTGTCTAATCATTTATCATATTATCCTATTTCTGTCCGAAATTTCTTTTTTCCAAAAAGTTCATTGATTTTTTTGCCAGGCTTAGTTCACTCAGCATTATCTGCAACGGATCACGGGTATATCTACTTCTTTGCCCATTCGGCAGCTTCATTTTTTACTTACTGTCTTATGTGTAACAACTTCATTATAATAATACAACAATATAATGAAAGGGGTTTTCTGAATTACGCTAAAAACAAATGACTTGTTTTCTTTTGAAAAAGAAGGTAAATCAATAGTTGGTTTATAAAATGAAGACTCATTGTTTATGATACAGATTAGCTATCTTTCAGATTTGTAATGACAACAAAAAATTGTATGGTGATAGAGATTGGTAAATGCATCACAAGTCTAATAGTTGTAACTATAGTGATATATACTATTGCTCTAAAAATATGTTCTATATCATCCGTCAATACGATGAAACCAAACTATTATTTTTGTGGTGGGCTAGAGCACGTACAAGAACTGCCACAGTTTGAAAAGGATTGTTATGGGGTGGTCACGATCCGAAATTTCCACCTCTGAGACTGTGATAAAGCATAACATTTCACTTGTTAGGTGAACCAATGTTATAATAATATTAGCCATTTTAAATAATTTTAATTTAATTAATAATAAATAAACAAATGCGGAAATAAAATGATTAATCCATAATAATAGCGATGTCTAAAAAACATCCCAGAACTGATGTCACAAGTTCACGAGCTACTAGAATAATACAAATAAAGGTATGAATGAACATAAAGTTGTCTGGAGAAATACACAACTAAGATAAAATAGAAGGGGACTTTAGAACTGCGAACACCATGTAGCTATACCTCAACCTCCTCTGAGTAACTGAATCCGAGCAAGTCTACTATGCGCTGCTAGGATCAACTCTGGTATCTGCATAAGAAGTGCAGAGTGTAGTATGAGTACAACCAAGACCGTGCACTCATTACGTACCGATCCTAACCTCGATAAAGTAGTGACGAGGCTTAGGCAGGTCATTTACGTTAACATGTACGCAATAATAATAATAATAATGACAACAATAATAGAAATAAATTAAAACAGGTAACTCATATCAATCATCGATGCCAACTCAGCAGTCATGATCAATTATTTCTTCAATCAATTCTGTTGCGGCGTGTAACCGGATCCCACAATATATTCATATTCAATTTTGTTGCGGCATGCAACCCCATCCCACAATATATTAATTTTTATTTAATTCCGTTGCGGCGTGCAACCCGATCCTTAATATATCTTTTCAATCAATTATGTTGCGGCGTGCAACCCGCTCCTCCAATATATTCACTTTCAATCAGTTCTGTTGCGACGTGCAACTCGTTCCTCCAATATATTCACTTTCATTTCCATTGCGGCGTGCAACCCGCTCCTCAATTAATATAATTTACCAATTCTTATAAAAGAAATTACTCCAATAAATGCAGCGATTAATATGGAATTATAAGACAACAAGCATACAATAATTATGATATATTTAGGAAACAAGTGATGACAAGAAACAATTAATTGTTGAAATTAAGCAGAAAATAAACAATTTTGATATTTAGTATGCTAAATATCAAGTAGCAATTATGTCACACAAATCAAATAAGCATATAGCAATTATAGCATAGATTCAAGGCAAAATATTGAGCAAGGAATATGAGAGAAACAATTAATATAATAATTAATTCATGATTTGAAATAATTTTTGATTTTCAGATAATTATGCAAACAATTAATTTGAAGACGTATAGGTGATAGTAGGCTAAATAGTTGATATTTACATCTTAATACGACCATACTTTGTTGTTTTTTAATAAATAAATTGCCAACAAAATGCTCTAAAGAGTGTTCTTTTATTTCGCAGGGAATATTATATGTGAAGAAGCAACATGGAGTATTTTAGAGGCGATAATGTGAAGAGAAAGCCCACTCGAGAAGTACCCGAGCACGAAGAGGCAAAAAATGGCCTGGGCAAGAAATCCACCACGATCGCGGTGAACTGCAGCAGATTAAAAAAAGTAAGGAAGAAAGGTCAGCTCTCACCGACCGCAGAGCACTGTTCACGCGCCAGAAAAATGTGGGGACCAAAGTGCAATTTCGAGAGAAACTTTTGTCAAACCCTTATAAGCTTTAGAAAGTCGCCCATTATTGTCTTAAGCTGGTTTTTAGACCATTTTGGAAGGAAGAACAAGTGTGAGAAGAAGAGAGGATCAACCAAACATTAGAGTTTTTCTTCCATCTCCTTTTAATTCTTGCAAGTATTTATTATGAACAATCTTGTAGTTGTATCTTATTTTGGTATGAGTAGTTAAACAATTATCTAGGGTGGATAGAACTAATTTTTTGAAGTTTTGACTCAATTCGTTATAATCGAGCTAGAATTATTCTATAATTGTTCAACTAAATTTTGTATGGTGATTAATTGAATGGGTCCTTGACTAATCGTGTCTATTTACCTTATATTGCTTGAGAAAGAATGTTAGGTTGGATTGCTGTTGAATAACACCACTTTTGGATAATTGAACAAATTCATTACTTGAACTTAAAAGTGGGTTTAGAGATAATGAAACTTTGGTGGGTTAATTTGGAGCTGCAAATATTGTCAGCTAGAGTAGTTCGAGAGAATGCTTTAGTAAATTATTGTAGTTGATCGAGATATAATTACGATAGCCCATAGCTCTTAATCATCATAGAGTATTATGGCGAGATTATAGCGAAAGAGTCAAGACCTAAACTAATAATTGGGGAAATCACTGCCCTAGACCCTTTTACCATTGAATTATCTCTGTTTAAGCTTATTGTTTTTCTTAATATTATTTGAAGTAGTTAAAAAAGAAATCCATTCCTTATTGATAAAAATTCTTGCATCTAAAAATTGGTTAAGTTGATAATAACATTGCCAAGAGTTGTAATAGATAGGTTAGTTCCATGTGGATTCGACTCCGAACTTGTTAACCGGATTATATTTTGCAACGATCGCTTTGTCTTTTAGAAGGCATAGTTGGACGTGATCAAATTTTGGCGCCGTTGCAGGAGACTAACGGTGTTATTTATTACAAGTTAGAAGTGGTGTTAGAATTATTAGTTTAAATCAATTTTCGAAGGTGTTAAATCATCTTTTCATTGAAATTCTCACGTTTGAACTCTTGTGGAATTCAGGTGTATGACTAGAAATTCTTCGCGGACTGGAGAACTGCTAGAAGCACTCTCAGACCCCGAGAAAACATTCAGAGCATTGAACCGCGCTAACAAGGGACCCCAACAACCACAACAACCACACCAGCTTGAATTGGACATGGGTGACGTAGAAAAAGTCAACAGAAATATCGGGGATGCGCCAACTGCCCCGAACGACAGAGTAGTGGCACCTCTTATGCCAGAAGCTGCACTTTATGATTTGGCACAGCCTACAGCTGATAATCTGGCTACTGCCATAGTTGTGCCCACGATTCAAGCGAAAACTTTCCAGATAACCAACAACATGCTGCATCTTCTGCAGAATCAGGGATTGTTCTTCGGGTCACACATTGAAGACCCTCAACAACACTTGAAAATTTTTCTGTCAATTTGTGCGACCCAAAGGCAGCCGAATGTGGCCCCGGAAGCTATCAAGCTGCTACTATTCCCGTTCTCTATGACCGGGGAAGCTCAGACTTGGCTGAATTCGCTCCTTATCAATTCAATTTTCACCTGCGAGGAATTAGTTAAGCAGTTCCTGAATAAGTTCTACCCACCCAACAAGACTGCTAGGCAGATTGATGAAATATTGTAGTACAAGCAACCAACTGAAACCTTGCAGGAAACTTGGGAAAGATTTAAATGGATTCTAGTGAAGTGCCCTCACCATGGTATTCCAGACCAGATGCTTGGTTAGAGGTTCTACATAGGTTTAGCTGATAATCTAAAGGCTAATGTGGATGCCTCAGCGGGATATGCATTTTATAGCAAGACACTCACCGAGTGCAAGGTCCTTCTTGACAAGATGTCCCAAAATTCGGGATGGATGACTAGAGGTACAACATTGGCACCCATAATACATTCAGTTCCTCTTGACCCAAATAATTTGCATGTAGAAAACATAGCCACACTCATGACTCCGATGAGTATACTAACAAATAATATTGATGAGATGGGTACAAAACAGGTGCATATTGTTGACACAACAAATGGAGGACTGTGTACACCCTGTATCAATCAGTCTTATGTGTGTTCATGGAGTGGAGAAGGTAAAAATCAAGGGGCAAGAGAAGAGATGAATTATGTCAACAACTTTGGGGGTCTGAGACAAGGAGGACAACAGTGGAGATCGGCACAAAATCAGCATTACAGACCAAACATGCCATAGCCTGGGGGAATGCAACCTTAAGGCCAAATGGTGCCAGTACCATATCAGAGAATACAGGCCTATCCACAGCAAAATCAGCAACAATTGACATATCAGCCACCTCCTCAGCAGCAAGATAACAACATGGTGGAGATCAGGGGTATACTTCAGCAACTTATTGGTACAAATGGTAAAATACAGGAAAAGTTGGCAGTACATGACTCAGCTATAAAGAACATTGAAACTCAGCTGGGGCAGCTGTCTATGGCTTTAAACAACCGCCCCAGGCAACTTTACCAGCGGACACAAACATCAACCCCAAGGAGCAAAACCTAAATCAGCTGATGGTAGTAAGTCTCAAGAATGGGAGAGATTTAGACAAAGAGCAAGAAATTATACAAGCTAGTAAGGAGATTACGCCATCCACTCGAGTTCCACTAGAGGTAGATGAACCAACAGAACTTACCAAAGTGGTGGTTGAACAGGATCATGATGAAAAGGGTAAGGCTAAGATGAATGAACAAGCTGCAGAACAGGTGGCACCTCTTGCGCCACAAAACTCCTATAGAGAGAAACCAGCAAGCAGTGCACAAAGGGTGATACCTGCACCATTCCCTTAGATATTGGTAAAACACAAGAAGGAAGATAAATTCAAGAAATTCATGGAGATGTTGCGTCAAATTCTATTGAATATTCCTTTGATGGATGCCTTGAGGGAGATGCCAGGTTATACGAAGATGATGAAGGACCTAATATCACAGAAGTTTGATTTTCAAAATTTATCCATAGTGACTCTGACACAAACCTGCAATGCAGTAGTGACAAGACCGATGGCTCAAAAGATGTCTGATCCAGGTAGCTTCACTATTCCATGCACAATTGGGAGTTATGCCTTTGCAAAGGCATTATGTGATTTATGAGCGAGCATTAATTCGATGCCTCTGGCTATATACACCAAACTGGGCATTGGCAAAGCTAGACCGACTTCGATGTTATTGCAACTAGTTGACCGCACTGTTAAAAGGCCAAATGGGATTCTTGATGATGTGTTGGTACAAGTGGGGAAGTTTGTTTTCCCTGCAGACTTTGTTATTTTGGATTGTCAAGTAGATGAGGAAATACCTATCATTCTAGGTAGGACATTCTTGGCCACTGGGAGAGAACTGATCGATTGTGAGACTGGGGAATTAAAGATGAGGTTGAACAATGAAGAAGTCATATTCAACGTTCAACAATCCATGAGAAGGCCCAG
This sequence comes from Nicotiana glauca, assembly GCA_026770625.1. NCBI lineage: Eukaryota > Viridiplantae > Streptophyta > Magnoliopsida > Solanales > Solanaceae > Nicotiana > Nicotiana glauca. Next base: position 47,586 of record MU673101.1, read on the forward strand.
TGAATACGCTAATTGCTCCCTTGTGGAGGCAGTGGATGTGACCTTGCAAGAAGATGACGTGACCCTGACCGCTAAAGATCCATTGGAGGTGTGCATAAAAGACTTAGAGGAGATGGATGGTAAAGGGTTAGCTGAGTGGGTCATGGAACTTGAGGGCCAAGGGTGTTGGAAAAAGGAACCTCAGTTCGAGTCCCTTGATCTAGAAAAAAGAGCTACACCTCCAGACAAGCCATCAGTAGAAGAACCACCCAAGATGGAGCTGAAACCGCCCCCATCTCACCTCAGGTATGTTTTTTTAGGCCCTGGTTCTACTTTGCCTATCATTATATCATCCGGTTTTCTAGATGTGCAGGTAGAACAGCTCTTACAGGTACTACAGGAAAGTAAGACTACCATTGGTTGGACCATGGCATAAATAAAGGGTATCAGCCCAGCCTTCTGTATGCACAAGATTCTCTTGGAAGAAGAGCACAAACCTTCCAGAGAACATCAACGAAGGATGAACCCGAATATGAAAGAGGTAGAGAAAAAGGAAGTGATCAAATGGTTAGATACGGGAATCATCTTCCACATCTCTGATAGCAATTGGGTTAGCCCTATCCAATGTGTGCCGAAAAATGGGGGAATGACTGTTGTACAAAATGAGAACAATGGGTTGATCTCAACTCGTACAGTCACGGGATGGCGGATTTGCATGGATTACTGGAAATTGAACACGGCCACCCGGAAGGACCACTTTCCCTTGCCATTCATTGACCAAATGTTGGATAGGCTGGCCGGGCGATCGCAATTCTGTTTCTTGGATGGATATTCAGGGTACCAATAGATATCAATAGCCACCGAAGATAGAGAGAAAACATCATTCACTTGTCCGTATGGCATCTTCGCTTTTCGGAGAATGCCTTTTGGTCTTTATAATGCACCAGCGACATTTCAACAGCACATGTTAGCCATTTTCACAGACATTGTGAAGGACATTATGGAGGTGTTTATGATGATTTCTCCGTGGTAGGAGATTCATTCAATAATTGTCTTCACAAACTAAGATGAGTGCTCAAAAGATGTGTGGAGATAAATTTAGTGTTGAACTGGGAGAAGTGCCATTTTATAGTACAGGAAGGAATAGTCTTGGGGTATCGAGTGTCCAGTAAGGGAATTGATGTTGACCATGCTAAGGTTGAAGTGATTGAAAAGTTGACACCGCCTACTTTAGTCAAGGCGGTGAGAAGTTTCCTTGGACATGCCGGGTTCTACAGGCGATTCACAAAAGATTTTTCCAAAATTGCTAACCCATAATGCAAACTCCTTGAAAAGGATCGCCCCTTTGTGTTTCTAATGATTGCAGGTTGGCATTTGACGAGTTGAAGAAAAGATTGGTGATTGCACCCATCATTGTTGCACCAAACTGGGAGCAACTTTTCTGAGGTCATGTGCGACGCAAGTGACTATGCCATAGGAGCAGTCTTGGTGAAGCGAAAGGATAAACTAATGCACCCAATTTACTATGCAAGCAGAACATTAAGAGGTACATAACTCAATTACACCGAGACTAAAAATGAGATGTTGGCTGTCATTTTTGCATTCGGAAAATTCAAGCCTTACTTAATTAGATCGAAAGTTATTTTTTACACTGACCATGCAGCGATTAGGTACCTGATACAAAAGACGGAGTCAAAGACACGCTTCATTCGCTGGGTTCTTCTGTTACAAGAATTCGATATGGAGATACGTGACAGAAAAGGGATAGAGAACCAAGTGGCTGACCACATCTCAAGGTTGGAAGGATCTGAAAAGAAGGTAGAGGTTGAGGATATAACTGAGACATTCCCGGATGAACAATTACTAGAAATGACAATGGAGGAGGCACCGTGGTATGATGATATTGCAAATTATTTAGCGAGTGGTATAGTACCTTATGAAATCTCCTCAATTCAAAAGAAAAAGTTCTTTCATGTTTGTCGGTCTTATTATTGGGATGAACCCCTATTGTTTAAAATTTGTGTAGATAACATGATCCGACGGTGTATCCCCGAGAAAGATTAACATTCTGTTTTGCAGACTTGTCATGCTTCACCATATGGTGGACACTTTGGAAGAATTCGGACAATAGCTAAGGTGTTGGAATCGGTCTTGTATTGGCCATCAATATTCAAGGATGTCCATACTTGGGTTAAAAGTTGTAATGAATGCCAAAGGACAGGCAACATATCTCGTAGACACGAGATGCCAATGACCACTATTCAAGAGGTGGAAATTTTTGACATGTGGGGGATCGACTTCATGGGGCCATTTGTCTGCTCGTATGGTAACAAGTACATATTGGTGGCAGTTGACTACGTCTCCAAGTGGGTCGAAGTAGTGGCTCTCCCAACTAATGATGCTAAAGGGGTAATAGACTTTCTAAAGAATATTTTCACACGTTTTGGTACCCTAAAAGCTATACTCAGAGATGGAGGAACCCATTTCTACAATAGAGAGTTCGCACGGTTGTTGGAAAAGTATGGAGTTCGTCATAAAGTGACCACCCCATACCACCCACATTCGAGCGGGCAAGTTGAAGTGTCCAACAAAGAGATTAAAAGTGTCCTTACAAAAATAGTGAATGAAATAAGGACTGATTGGGCAAAGAAGTTGGATGATGCTTTGTGGGCATACCAAACGGCCTTCAAAACCCCAATTGGTGTGTCACCATACAAGTTGGTGTTTGGAAAGGCATGCAACCTCCCGGTTGAGCTCGAGCATAAAGCACTTTGGGTATTACGACAGTTGAACTTAGACATGGAGACAACATGCACTAACAGAGTCACGGGGTTACATGAGCTGGAGGAGTTAAGGTTCCAGGCTTTTGAGAGTGCTAGATTATACAAAGAAAGGATGAAAATAATGCATGATAAGCACATCTTGGATCGGAACTTCAAACACAGAGATCTAGTATTGTTATACAACTCGAGATTGAGATTGTTTCTGGGTAAGTTGAAGTCCCGATGGTCAGGACCCTTCAGAATAGTGCAAATATTCTTAAGTGGCGCTGTGGAGATTGAATCAGAAGATGGGATAAACAAGTTCAGAGTAAATGGGCAAAGGTTGAAACATTACCTTGGAATGGCTGACGAAAAAGGGGATAGAGTGGTAATAACTTTGGAAGAGCCCCATTACGTGAAAGAGGAGTGATGATCAAGCATGCGTCGTGTCGCAATGTTAAATCAGGCACTGCGTGGGAGGCAACCCATGAATGTTGTTGTAAGTGTGTTCTTGTAACTTCCCATACAAAAAAAAAAAGTAGAAAAAGACTGTCAGCACCGCGACCGCGGTGGAAGCAAAGCACACTGCCTCAGTTTTTCTATTCCACCGCGACCGCGGTGAACCACAGTGAGGCATAAACATTCTGCCTAAAAATTTTAACCCCCTCGCGGCCGCGGTCGACCGCGAGGGTACCAGGTATTTGTTTTTCAATTTTTTTTTTCTTTTCTATTTTTCTTATTCTTTTCCTCTTCTTTTAATTTAATAACCCCTTATTATAATAAAAACCCCTCCCCCAAATATTAAAAACAACTGACCCCCTCCCTCATCCGAATTATTCATCTCCCTCTCTTCAAAACTATAACCCCTAGATCCCTTCTTCTTCACCTTCGTCTTCACTCGTACTAACATCACCCACCTCCAATCCTCTCAACTAAGGTATGTACTTGCCCCTTCTTTCTCTTTTCTCTGGTTTTGTGTTGTATTGTTTTGTAGCTTATGTAGTTTTATGTTGATATGATATTGAATTATTGATAGATTTTATGTAGTTTTTCTTCTTTTTTTTCTATTTTAATTTTGTTTTTGAGAATGTTTGGTGAAGGGGCTGTGTAATTAATATTTGGAACGGTGTTGTTGGTGGGTGTTTGAATGATGTAAGTATGGGGTGTGTTGGTGTAATAGCATGTTTGCTTTGGGATGAGTTTTGATGTGCTCATAAGGGCTATATGTGTTAAGATAATGCCCTTCCCACAAGGTGTTTGGGAAATTGCCCTAATGGAGTTATAAGGAGCTACTGTAACATGGTTATGGTGAAGTCTGAGTAACCATCCATAGTAACATATTTTGCGCACTCATTAATAGGTGTTTCGTTGTTTGACAGGTGCAATGAGTTCTTCAAGGAAGAGACGAAACACCGGGTCCTCCACTAGTCGACCGGGAGGCTCCTCACGAGCTAGGAGCCAAGCCAGTGCACCTCAGTTCGATAACACTAGGTTTGTATCCAAATCAACGGAGGAAAGATACAATCAGAAAGCATCTAAGAAGTTGCTCCATGAAGTACATATTGATTGGACTGTCTTGGAGGTGGAGTGCCCAAATATTTTTCATGAGTTAAGGAGGTGTCAGTTGGACATCTTCTTTGAGGTACCAGAGGAGGCTAATATTCTGATTGTTCAGGAATTTTATGCAAGCCTTCCGAAACATGAGAATGGGGTTGTCATTGTGCGCAATACCCGGGTTAATGCATCTATAGAGGATATTCGCCGGGTGTATCGCCTTCTAGCATTCACGGGTGAGATGGATCATTATATAGCTTGTCACCGCCCGAGAACTGATTGGGCACCAATTTTTGATGTAATCTGTATCCTTGGAAAATCTTTTAAATGGATAACGAAGTTAAAGACTCTGCACTCACAGTCCCTTAATTGGGAGGCAAAGTGCTCGCTCGCTATTATTAACACCCGCCTGCTACCCTCCAGCAACATCACTGATGTAATGGGCCACGAGCAGCTGCTATCTACTACTTGATAACGCACCAGGATTTTGATGTAGCCCGGCTCATCAACGATGAGATGTTCATTAGATCTCCTAAGCTAATTAAGGGCCACTACTTCCCTTTTCTTATCACCCAGCTATGCTAATTAGCTAGAGTCCCTGAGGACCTTCTAGTTGATGGGAGATGGACCCTGAAAGCCCCATTTTGGGCAAGAAAAATTGGACTCGAGGGCCGAGAGCCGGTGGTGGATGATGATGACTCAAATGCTGAATCTGATGATGATAATGATAATGTTGAGACAGCTGAGGCTCCCCCTCCTCCGAGAGCCCCTGAAAGCTCTCTTTTCGGTCAAGAAAAATTGGACTCGAGGGCCGAGAGCCGGTGGTGGATGATGATGACTCAGATGCTGAATCTGATGATGATAATAATAATGTTGAGCCAGTTGAGGTTCCCCCTGCTCCGAGAGTTGATGTGGCAGGCCCATCACAGCCATGCTGGAGCACCCGTATGACAGCTTTGGAGCAGGATATGGCTAGGTTACGTACCTCAGTCACTGATTTTGGTGTTCGTGTTAATGCGGTGGCTGAGAGGCAGGTGAAGTCAGAGAAGAAATTGTTGGGATGGGTGAGAGCTCTGGGACGTGCTTGCAACGTGAAACCAGACACCGTCTCTGACCAGGAGTGAACCTTCAGGTAAGTTCCTTTACCTCACTGTTCTTTACCTTTTTAAGCCATGGGGATATGTCTTCGTTTTAAGTGTGGGGTGGGGGACACTTCTTTGTATATATGCAATTGTAACAATTGACTGTTTGATTTTATTTTGTTTTGTTTTGTTTTGATTGTGTTGGAGTTTGAGTAATATTTATTGTGGGACTAAGTAAAAAATTATATATATATATATATATATATATATATATATATATATATAGAGAGAGAGAGAGAGAGAGAGAGAGAGAGAGAGAGAGAGAGAGAGAGAGAGAGAGAGAGAGAGAGAGAGAGAGAGAGAGAGAGAGAGAGAGAGAGAGAGAGAGAGAGAGAGAGAGAGAGAGAGAGAGAGAGAGAGAGAGAGAGAGAGAGAGAGAGAGAGAGAGAGAGAGAGAGAGAGAGAGAGAGAGAGAGAGAGAGAGAGAGAGAGAGAGAGAGAGAGAGAGAGAGAGAGAGAGAGAGAGAGAGAGAGAGAGAGAGAGAGAGAGAGAGAGAGAGAGAGAGAGAGAGAGAGAGAGAGAGAGAGAGAGAGAGAGAGAGAGAGAGAGAGAGAGAGAGAGAGAGAGAGAGAGAGAGAGAGAGAGAGAGAGAGAGAGAGAGAGAGAGAGAGAGAGAGAGAGAGAGAGAGAGAGAGAGAGAGAGAGAGAGAGAGAGAGAGAGAGAGAGAGAGAGAGAGAGAGAGAGAGAGAGAGAGAGAGAGAGAGAGAGAGAGAGAGAGAGAGAGAGAGAGAGAGAGAGAGAGAGAGAGAGAGAGAGAGAGAGAGAGAGAGAGAGAGAGAGAGAGAGAGAGAGAGAGAGAGAGAGAGAGAGAGAGAGAGAGAGAGAGAGAGAGAGAGAGAGAGAGAGAGAGAGAGAGAGAGAGAGAGAGAGAGAGAGAGAGAGAGAGAGAGAGAGAGAGAGAGAGAGAGAGAGAGAGAGAGAGAGAGAGAGAGAGAGAGAGAGAGAGAGAGAGAGAGAGAGAGAGAGAGAGAGAGAGAGAGAGAGAGAGAGAGAGAGAGAGAGAGAGAGAGAGAGAGAGAGAGAGAGAGAGAGAGAGAGAGAGAGAGAGAGAGAGAGAGAGAGAGAGAGAGAGAGAGAGAGAGAGAGAGAGAGAGAGAGAGAGAGAGAGAGAGAGAGAGAGAGAGAGAGAGAGAGAGAGAGAGAGAGAGAGAGAGAGAGAGAGAGAGAGAGAGAGAGAGAGAGAGAGAGAGAGAGAGAGAGAGAGAGAGAGAGAGAGAGAGAGAGAGAGAGAGAGAGAGAGAGAGAATAGGGAGACGCTTCCTGATGACGGACCCTTTAGACAATTTTCTTGAGGGATGTTACTCTACATAAAAGACCGAAAAGATTTTTTTATTTTATTTTTAGGTAGTGTAGTAACTCTCCCTTGGTTTTTCTTTGGGCCACGGTTCTTTTCCAAGGGTTTAGCTTGAATTGGGCATAGGTAGTTTTTGTTTATTTTTGTTCTTTTTAGTTTTTAGTTTAGGACTAATGGGTTACGAGCTAAATTCGAAGGAAAACCCCTTAGCGTTGATACACTTGAACACAATAGACACTAGAGTATATCGCTTAGCTTCATTGGCTGAATCCTGTTAAAGTGCCTTAAAATTGTATGTTTGCATCTAAATTTATCACTCAAAAGAGAATGTCTTGATAAACCAATCTGAAATGAGTCATGCGCCATGTGTGTGTGAGTTATTACTGTATTCCATGATTCACATTTGATGCCTAGAACTTGCCCTGTGTGTTTGCAAAGAGAAATTTAGTTTAATTAAGTTTTAGAAGTGATGTAGATGTTTCTTTGTTGAGCCAGACATATAAAGTAAACCCACCTAAATGCAATACATCTTAGTTAACCCCGTTGAGCCTATAAGCCTATTTCTTTGGAAACCACATTGCGAACCTTACCCAATTGTTTGAATAGCCTGATGTTTGAACCTTTTTACCTCCCAATAAGCACTTGAATGGTATTGAAAATATGCAAAATCAAAAGTGTGGGGTGGTGAATTGGTTTTTGAGTGGAACCATTGAGATAGAGAAAAGGTGCTGAATTTTGAAGCATAAAAGAAGAAGCACCATTGAAAAAAAAAAGTTATAAATATTTATAGTGGTTGATAAGTGGTAGCTTGTACAAATTACACCTAATGGATGAGGATATTTTAAATAAAGATGGTGGAGTGTTGGTTGGAACAACTATGATCTTTAAGTTTAATATAATTGTATTAAAAGTGCTTAGGGAGGTTAGTCATTATATCTAGATATATCCTACCTGTCCCTTTGCCTACATTACGACCAAGTAAGTCCTTTAAATCTTAGACTGAGTGGGCTCAATTAGTAGGGTATTGCACTACGGGCAAGCCTATGGTGCATCTTTGTGGCATGTGAATGTTCTCTTTGAGAGGGAGCAAATTTTATCTATCTTAGTTCCTAATTGTTCTAATTATCATTATATGTGGAACTACTCTCTTGTGTGATGTGAGGGCATGTGATTCACAAAGGAATGGTAAGCCTTGACTCTTGTATAGAGTGGGTTGAGTAAGTGCGAATGTTGCATGGCACGAAAGGTTTGACTCTTGTTCACCACTAGGTGCAACTTTAGTAAAATGTTCATGGTGTGAGTCGTTAAAGGAAAAGCTTAGGAAAGGAATTTTGCTGGAGTGTAGTAGATTGCTCGTGGACTAGCAATATTTTAAGTGTGGGGTGTTGATAGTAGGCTAAATAGTTGATATTTGCACCTTAATACGACCATGCTTTGTTGTTGTTTTATAGGTAAATTGCCAACAAAATACTCTAAATAGTGCTTTTTTGTTTCGCAGGGAATATTATATGTGAAGAAGCAACATGGAGTGTTTTGGAGGTGATAATGTGAAGAAAAATCCCACTCAAGAAGAACCCGAGCACGAAGAAGCAGAAAATGGCCTAGGCAAGAAATCCACATCGACTGCGGTGAACGGTAAATCGCAGAAGATTAAAAAAAGTGAGTTAGAAAGGTTAGCTCTCACCGCGGTCGACCACGGTGCACTGTTCACGCGCCAGAAAAATTTAGGGACGAAAGTGAAATTTAGAGGGAAACTTTTGTAAAACCCTCATAAGCTTTAGAAAGTCGCTCATTATTATCTTAAGCTAGTTTTTAGACCATTTTGGAAGGAAGAACAAGTGTGAGAAGAAGATAGGATCAACCAAACATTAGAGTTTTTCTTCCATCTCCTTTTAATTCTTGCAAGTATTTATTATGAACAATATTGTAGTTGTATCTTATTTTGTTATGAGTAGCTAAACAATTATCTAGGATGGATGGAACCAATTGTTGGTTGAAGTTTTGACTCAATTTGTTATAATCGAGCTGGAATTATTCTATGATTGTTCAACTACGTTTTGTATGGTGATTAATTGAATGGGCCTTTGATTAATCATGTCTATTTACCTTATATTACTTGAGAAAGAATGTTAGGTTGGATTGCTGTTGAATAACACCACATTTGGGTAATTAAAGAAATTTATTACTTGAACTTAAAAGTGGGTTTAGAGATAACGAAACTTTGGTGGGTTAATTTAGAGCTACAAATATTGTCAGCTAGAGTAGTTCGAGAGAATGCTTTAGTAAATTATTATAGTTGATCGAGATATAATTACGATAGCTCGTAGCTCTTAATCCTCATAGAGTATTATGGCGAGATTATAACGAAAGAGTCAAGACCTAAACTAGCAATTGGGGAAATCACCGCCCTAGACCCTTTTACCATTGAATTATCTTTGTTTTAGCATATTGTTGTTCTTAATATTATTTGAAGTAGTTAAACAAGAAATCCAGTCTTTATTGATAAAATTCGTGCATCTAGAAATTGGTTAAGTTGATAATAACATTGTCAAGAGTTGTAATAGATAGGTTAGTTCCATGAGGATTCGACTCCGGACTTGTTAAATCGGATTATTTTTGCAATGACCACTTTGTCTTTTAGAACGCATAATTGGACGTGATCAATAGGCACTCGTCGCCTCGCCTATATGTCGTTACACATGAAATTTACTTAACAAATAATTTAAGGGTTCTATTCCCTCAAGTCAAGGTTAACCACGATACTTACCTCGCTTCGCAACCAAATTCAAGATTCCAATAAACCTTTGCCTCACGAATTCGTGTCTGAAATCTTCAAATCTAGTCACAAACAATCCAATATACTCAATATGAATCTTAGGAATTAATTTCATATGAATTTACTAATTTTTCGGATTAAAATCAAAAATTCATTTTAAAATTGATAATGGGGCCTACGTCTTGAATATTGGAAAAACTCACGAAATTCGAACACCCGTTCCGATGCGAGTTAAACCATACAAAAATTATTGAATTCCAACATCAGATTGCCTTTCAAATCTTCATTTTATATTTTTGGAAGATTTTATAAAAATCTGATTTTTCTTTCATAAATTTACGGATTCATTATGTAAATGAGTATGGAGTCATGAAACATAATCAATATAGGATAAGGAACACTTACCCTTATATTTTCCAGTGAAAATCACCCAAAAATTGTCTTACCCGAGCTCAAAATTGTAAATGGTGAAAAATGGGGAGAAATTCCATTTACAGAACTTAAGTTTTGTTTTCCCAGGTTTTTACCTTATGCGGTCACGGAAATACGTCACGATCGCATAGAACAATTCTGTCCGGCTCACTTTTACTCTTTGCGATCTCGGACAATGCTTTGCAATCAAGAAGTACATTTTTAGGCTGCCCCGTCGAATGCGGTAGTGCTCTCGTGAATGCGAAGCATAGTTTCTCAGCCTTTCGCGATCGCGGATTACCTTGTGCGATCGCATAGCACAATTTGTGTGCTTCAGCTTCTGCCTCACTCCTTCTTCGCGAACGCGACTTAGCCCACGCGTTCGTGATTCCTTAGCTTTTCCAATGGTGCGATCGTGGACCTCATCTTGTGATCGCATAGTGCAAATTCTCATCAGTGTCCATTAAGCCTTCGCGGTCACGGACATAGGAACGCGATCTCATAGAAGGAAACCAGTACTGTGATGCACCAAAATTCCAGCCATGTTTTCTTGAACAAAGATGGTCTGAAACTTACCTAAACCCTTCGAGACCTCGTCTGAATATTTCAAAAAGTCCCGAAACATAATATAGACTTACTCGGGGTTTCAAATCACGTCAAACATTATCAAAATTACAATTCATTCCTCGATTCGGACTTATGAGTTTCAAACTATTCAATTTACAAAACTCGTGCCGAAACATGTTAAATGAATATTGAATGACTTCAAATTTGGCGCACAAGTCATAAATGACATAACAGAGCTATTTAAATTTTCGGAATCTCAATCCGAGTCCAATATCAATAAAGTCAAATTAGTGGTTAAACTTTGAAAACCTTTAGCCTTTAGATTTCTAGTGTTTGTTAAATGGCGATAATTTGAGCTAGGGATCTCCAAATTCGATTCCGGGCATATACCCAACTCCTAAATCATGATGCGGACCTACCGAGACTGTCAAAATACTAATCCGGGTTCGTATGCTCAAAATTTTGATCTAAGTCAACTCAGTTGAGTTTTAAAGCTCTATTTCACATTTTAACCAATTTTTCATATAAGAACTTTCCGAAAAAAATTACAGACTGCGTACGCAAGTCGGGGAATGATGAATAGTGCATTTGAGGTCTTATAACACAAAAATTAATGTTTAAATTAAAGATGATATTTTGGGTCATTACAATAATAATCCACTTAAAAATATCAATTTAAAGTTAGAGCTTTTAAATATATATTAGTATTGGACACGTGCACTACACGTGTATTCCATGTTATTCATACAAATTTTGCAAAATGGAAGATACCTAAAAGTTAAAAAGAAATAAAAGATAATCAAAATAGTATCGAATCAATTACTAGTAATGTTACAAAGTAGAGATGTAACTATCATATTGTAATATCAAATGAAAGATATGGAAAGACTATTATGTGCTTTATCTATAAAGCTAAAAATGCATTATGTAACTACTTTTCATACTTTTCATACTTTTCATAATGCATTTGTAGCTACATAGATAAAACCACATAATAGTATGATATAGTACGATTTGGATTAGTTTTTCCACATTTTTCATTTGATATTACACTATGATGGTTACATCTCTACTTTGTAACATTATTAGTAAATTGATTCGATACTATTTTGATTATCTTTTATTTCTTTTCAACTTTTGGGTATATTCCATTTTACAAAGTTTGTATTATTAATATAGAATACAAGTGCAACGTTATTTCTCATGTATAATAATCCATTTAATACGATCGATTTAAGGTTAGAGCTTTTAAAAAGTATATTAGTATAGCTACAAGCCAGCAACTGTCAGGCTTGTGATGCATTTACAACAACAACAACCAATATAATCCCACTTTGGGGTCTAGGGAGGGTAGTGTGTGCGCAGACGTTACCACTACCCTGGGGTAGAGAGGCTATTTCCAAATAGATCCCCGACATCTTTCCCTCCAAGAACTTCTTACCTTGCTCTTGGGGAGACTCGAACTCACAACCTCTTGGTTGAAAGTGGGGGAGACTTGTGATGCATTTACCAATAGAAAAATAGCCAATCTGTATCTTAAACAATGAGTCTTCATTTTATACACCAATTATTGATTTACCTTCTTTTCAAAAAAAAAAAAAAAAGATCATTTGTTTTGAGAGTAAATCAGAAAACCCCTTTCATTATATTGTTGTATTATTATAATGAACTCGTTACACATGAGACAGTAAAAAATCAATGAGGTTGCCTAATAGGCAAAGAAGCAGATATACCCGCCATCCGCTGCAGACAATGCTGAGTGAAGTAAGTGTGATGAGCCAAAAGGTCATCTTATGTTTTAGAACTCGATTTTATATTTCGATGCCTTTAAAATCTCATTTTATTTCTTCTCGATTTGTGTGCGCAGTCCAAGAGTATTTCCGGAAAGCTTTTATGTTGAAAGTTGATAAAAATAATAAATTTTCCTTTAAAAGTTTGATTTACTTGACTTGGGTCAACGTTTTGGGCAAACGGACCCGGACTTCCATTTTGACAGTCCTAGTGGGTCTGTATCGAAATATGGGACCTGGGCGTATGCCCGAAATCGAATTCCGATGTCCCTACCTCGAGAAATGAATTTTTGATGAAAATTGAAATACTAAAAATTAAATGGTTTTTAAGAATTTGGTTAATGTTTGATCTTTTTGGTATCGAGCCCGTATTTTAGTTCCGGAGCCTAGTACAGGTCCAAAATAATATTTATACCTTATCTGTGAAATTTGATGAGAAACGGAACAGATTTGACGTGATTCGGACGTGTGATTGTGAAAATAGAAATTTCAAAGTGTTCTTAAGAATTTCATGTGATTTGGTGCGACATTCGTAGTTCTAGGTGTTATTTTTGCGATTTGATCGCACGAGCAAGTTCGTATGATGTTTTAAGACTTGTGCGCATGTTTGGTCTAAATCCATGAGGGCTCGGTTGAGTTTCGGATAAGCTACGGGATGCTTAGACTTGGAAAATCTGTTATTTTTTTCTTCAGCTGTCATCTGGTGTTTCTTCTTTGCGTTTGTGAAGGAACTCTCGCGAACGCGATGAGCAAGCTTGTTTGAGGAAGATTTTATTCTACACAAACACAAGGGACTAGTCGCGAACGCGGAGCGTTAGGGGCATTACCCTTCGCAAATGCGACCAGACCATCATGAACACGAAGCATTGGGACGTGGGGGAAGGGAAGTATACTCTTCGCGAACGCAACAAGTGGCTCGCGTATGCGTAGGCTGGTGGGAGTAAGTCTTCGCGAACACGAAGAGTATCTTGCGAACGTGTAGGCTAATAGAGTCGTAGCTTCGCGATCACGACAGGTCCTTCGCGAACGCGGAGAAGGCCTATCTAGTGATTTTAAAACAGACCTAAAATGGGAGTTTCTTAAAAATTTCATATCTCTTTCACTAGAACTCGGTCTAGGGCGATTTTTGAAGGGGGAATTCAACACCAAATTATAGGTTTGTACTCTTTAACTCATTTTCTTCAATTTCCATCATCACCCATTAGATTCCTAATCCTAAACCTTGTTCTTTCATGGTAGAATTAGGTATTTTTGTTAGAATTTTAGGGTTTTCACAAATTGGGGATTTAGACCTTGATTTGCGGTCGGATTCCAGAACTAATTACATGGGTGAATGGGAAAAATATTGGGAAACCTAAATTTATGTATTGAAATTGATTCCTTTAGCAATATTTGATGTTATTAACTTAATTATGACTAGATACGAGTGGTTTGGAGGTGAAATCTAGGGAAAAAAGCGGTAATTGAACAGTGAGTGGCATGTGGACCGAGGTAAGGGTTGTGTCTAACTTTGACTCGAGGGGTTAGGGATCCTTGACTTAATTGTTATGTGAAAATCCATGTGAGTGGCGTATAGGTGAGGTGACGAGTACCTATGCGATGCCAATTTATTTGTTTTGCCTGTTTTCTTCCCGTTTTTATTATATTATTTTCCTGCCTTAACTACTACATGCTTTACTGGTATTTCCATGCTTAATTGCTATTTGTCAGACATTATTTTTCATTGTTGAAGGTATTAGCTACCCCGTAGTTTTCTTGTCTCATATTATTGGTTTAAGCTAGTTTATCGGTGTTTTATGGCATATTTGGATTGGTTTCGCTGAGTAGTATTATTTGTGTGAAGTTTCATAATGAACAAATTTTCCGTTTGCTTTGGTTTGAGGTTTTAATATTGTGAAGAGTTTGAGTTAAATTGTAAAATTTTTGTACTTACTAAGTAATTTATGCTGATATGGTGGGATCGGGTTACGCGCCGCAAGAGAAGGAATATGGTTGATATATTGAGGCCGAATAAGGGTAAAATGCTATTGTACGTGGGATTGGGTTGCGCACATCAACATGAGGAATAAAGCGATATATTGAGGAGGAAGAGGGTGAAATGTTATTGTACGGTAGGATCGGCTTGCACGCCGCAACAACAGTAATAAGAGTGATATATTGAGAAGGAATAAAGGTAAAATACTATTGTACGGTGGGATCGGGTTGCACGCTGCAACAGGAGTAATAAGAGTGGATTGATATGGAGTAATAAGGGCGAATATTCATATTGATATTTATATATGGTCGGATCGAGATGCGCGCCGCATCAGTTTATGTGTTTGTGTATCTTTCTTCTACTGTGAAAGTTATTTTGTAGCTTTGCATTTCACTTAAGGATTGGTTATAGCTGGATACTGATAAGACACTTGAGTTCTGTATTCATTCCTTGCAAGTTACTACTTTATTTTATAATGTCCTTCTTGTGATTTTGTTATACATTGTTTGATGGTTATATTGTAATTTTCCCGCTGTAGCCTCGTCACTACATCGTCGAGATTAGGCTTGGTACTTACCAGTACATGGGGTCCGTTTGTACTGATATTGCACTCTGCTCTTTTTGTACAGATTTTAGACCAGGTAGTGGCTGATAGAGAGGTCGGGCGTAGATATTTTCAATTAAGAGACCGAAGGTAGTCCTATTGGCATTTGCAGGCCCTGGCATCCCCTTCTATGCTCGTGAATTTACTGTTTTTACGTCCCTTCATAAACAGTTGTATCTTCTTTCGAACATATGTTTGTAGTAAATTTTAGTGCGTTCGTGAATGATGACACTGGATTCTGGGTTGTAATGGCTATGGTATTTTTAATAGTATATAAACAAAGAGGCTATTAATTTACTTATGTATTTATTTTACTGATTTTAGCTTGTTTATTATTAATCATTGAAACGTAAAGGATTTGGCTAGTTAAACCTCTAACATTGGAGTGCATAGCAAGTGTGATGTTAGGCGCCATCACGGTCCTGATGGTGGGGATTCCGGATCGTGACAAGTATGTATCAGAGCACTTGGTTGCCTAGGTCTCACAATTCACGAACAAGCTTAGTAGAGTCTGAAGAATCGGTACAGAGACATCTGTGCCTATCCCTTATAGGCTATAGATTTTAGGAATAATTTTACTTCTATTCTTCTCTGTCGTGCATTTTTGTTCTCTCGATGCTAAATTGAACCCTCTACTCTTGTTCTTTCATCGATGGCAAGGTCTCGTACCGCTCTTTAGCTGAGCAGCGGCACAACCGGTGATGGATAAGCTATGTCTTCTGAGGCTTTGTGAAGATTGGATAGGTTTACCAAGCTCTTCCTAGTTCACTTTAGTGATGCATCTTTAGAGGATTCCCAAGATTATTTGGACAATTGTTATGAGGTGTTACGGAAAATGGGGATAATGGCGACCAATGGGTCGACTTTGCTGCATTTCATTTGTCGGTTTCTACCAAGAAGTGGTGGAGGGATTATATGTTGAACAGACTAGCTGGGTCGACTGCTCTTACTTGGGACTAGTTCTCTCAGTTATTTCTTGAGAATTTTCTTCCTATCACTCAGAGTGGGGACTATCAGAGGCAATTCGAGCGTCTATAGTAGGGTTTTATGACTGTCACTTAATACGAGACTCGATTTGTGGATTTGGCCCGTCATGCTATTCTTCTGCTTCCTACACACACACACACACACACAGAGAGAGAGAGAGAGAGAGAGAGAGAGAGAGAGAGAGAGAGAGAGAGAGAGAGAGAGA
>MU673101.1:64871-113448 GCA_026770625.1 Nicotiana glauca
AAAGAGAGAGAGAGAGAGAGAGAGAGAGAGAGAGAGAGAAGAGGTTTATTGAGGGACATGCTCAGCCTATCATATTGCAGATGGCTAAGGAGACTGGGAGTGAAATTTCTTTTCAGACGGCTAGCAATGTTGCTAGGCGAGTCGAGATAGTTTTAGCTTAGGGGAGTGGTCAGGGTCTGATAAGAGACCTCGTCATTTAGGTGGTTTTAGTGGTGCCTTATCTGGAGACAAGGGTACTTTCGGTAGAGGTCATCCTCCCAGGACATATCAGTCAGCGCTTCAGGTATCCCATAGTGCTTCAGGGAGTCATGGTCTTTATATGCCTCCTCCTGGGCAGCCAGTCTATAGTGAACCGCCAGCTCATATCAGTGCACCTCCTATTTAGAGTTATTACCATGGTCAGCCAGCTTGTTTGGGTCAGTCTCAGTTTCAGTAGCCACAGTACCAGGATGTATGCCTTGAGTGTGGTAGTTATGGCCGTATTAGGAGGACTTTTCCGATATTATTAGACGGTACACCACAGCAGAGTTCTCGTGCCATGATTCAATCACTAGTTGCATCATCGCCCGCTCAGCTAGATAGAGGTAGGGGTCAGGGAGCCAAAGGTAGAGGCCAGACCGCTAGAGGTGGAGGTCAGGCAGTTAGAGGTGGAGGTCAGGCCACTAGAGGTGGAGACCATCCAGCAGGAGGTCGTCCTAGAGATATAGTTCAGAGTGGTGAGGCCCAGTCCCGATGCTATGTTATTCCAGCCAGGCTTGAGGCTGAGTCATCCTACGTTGTTATCACAGGTACTATTTCAGTTTGCAGTAGAGATGCTTTAGTTCTATTTGATCTGTGGTCTACACACTTGTAAGGCCCCGAAAAATTTCTCTAAGTAACCTGGGATCTCGTGGTGCCACATAGGCTTATTATAATATTTTTATGTGCTATTAACATGGTGTACATCAATTAAATTTGGTAAATATATGTATAAGTCTTATGGTAAGTAATTTGGGATCCAAGGAAAGTCCTAAGTCTAAGAAAAATTGGAAACGTTCATAATAGGCTAAAATTCCAAATGAGCTTGCACTAGTCCATGACTTGAAAAATCATATCTAAATATGTATAAGGTTTTATTTGATCAATAACCTATCAAATGAAAGGTCTTCGAGTCTAGTTTCCAACACTTCAAACCGTTTGTCATTTGGACATTCCTATACAAAGTTATGATCAAATTACCGAAGGCTAGAAAAATGCGATCCTATGTCAAATCTGCGACCGCAAATCCTGTCGCATTTCTGACTTTGCGGTCGCATTCTTGTCGCAAAATTGGCCAGTGTAGCCCAGTTTTGGGCGTCGATTTTGCGGAGCATTATGCGGCCGGCATTTTCATTTTGCGGTCCGTTTTGCTATCGCAAACCCGACATCGGACGGTAAATTTCTCTATTTTTATAACCCGACCCCATTTTAATATATGGTCTTTGGGGATTCATTTGGGGTCATTCTCTACTGATTTTAAAGAGAGCTGAGAGCATTTTAGAGAGAGAAGGAGGAACCCAACATTTAAATCATCCAAATCTTGCATCAATCTTCAAGAATCAAAGAACCCAATCACAAATTCTTCATCTAAGAGGTAAGATTCTATACCCTAGGTTTTAATTTCGAGTTTGGGGTATAAGATGGGGTATTGAGGTATGATTCTTGGGTGTAATACTATTATGTATACATGCATGTACAAATAGGTTTTTGGGAAGATTGTTTAACATAAATAAGTAAAGATTTGGTTGGGGAATGAAGGAAAAACCTTGAAAAAAGAGATTTGAAATTAAGATGCTCAACTAGTATTTGATAAAATGCTCAAATTAGCTGAAACCATGAATATCTTTCTAATTCATGGTCAATTTGTTTATGTCTCATAGTAGATTGGAATTGCTCGAATTTTCGGAACGTTGTAGTAACTTAAGGAAAGCCTAATCGAGGTATGTATGGCTAACTTTGACCTTTGTAAAATCACCTTGTTTGGTGTATGAATATTTGGTATATGATATCTACGTGGATTGTTTGTGAAACTTTTGTGATTGGTATGATTTGAGTGTTCGTGGTTAAGTCTCCCGATATAATGGTTCAAGTAATTCGCAATAAACCAAATGCGTGATTGTGAAAGTGTTATGTGGTAATAGCTAAGAAACAAATGATGGAAGGAAATCGTAAATGATGCAATTGGAAAAACTGTGGTAATAACATATTTGGCTTGTTGTGGGTAATCATTGTGGTGACCTAAATGGCATATGAGTTGTTGAATATGATGGAAATAGTATTGATGGCTACAGAAATTCTTGTGCATTGTTGTGGTTGTTCTTTGAGAATTGTTGTTGTTGTTCTTTGAGAGTTGTTGTTGTTGTTCTTTGAGAATTGTTGTTGTTGTTCTTTGTGAATTGTTGTTGTTGTTGTGTTGTTTGTGAATTGTGATTGTTCGGTGGGATCAGGTTGTGCGTCGCAACACGAAGTAATAAGGTGTGGGTTTTGGTGATAAGGGTGGAAAGTGATGGAAATCACTATTGAAATGAAAATATGAGAAAAATTGTGAAATCATTGATGTGATAATGTTGAAGGGGAAAAAGGAGAGATTATAAACTTGTTTGGCTTGATTGCACATTTCATGTGTATTTGATTGTTGATTCTATTATTGTTCGCTACTTTTGTATGGTTTGAGTTTACTTGGGGCAAATTTTATTCACACATACCAGTATAATTCAAATATACTGATGTCCTTTTTGTCGGAGGCGCTACATTCGTGTTATGATTGTAGGTGGTTCTATAGCAGGTACTCCAGTCCACCGACAGTAGCACTCCTTCCGTTCCCGTCAGCTAAATTGGTGAGCCCATTTCCTCTCGGGGGCCTACGTGGCTCATGTCGACTTTCTTTCGGAGTCTATTTTTGGTATTTGTGTAAGGTATAGTCGGAGCCTTATTGCCGGCATTTCC
Source organism: Nicotiana glauca (assembly GCA_026770625.1). NCBI lineage: Eukaryota > Viridiplantae > Streptophyta > Magnoliopsida > Solanales > Solanaceae > Nicotiana > Nicotiana glauca. The sequence continues at coordinate 67,836 of MU673101.1, forward strand.
ATATTATTCTTCAGTTGTATTTAGAGGCACCGTAGACAGGTTGTGGGTAATGTTGGGCATTGGAATTTAAAATAAAAATATTGATGTTTGGCAATGATGTATAAAACTTGTAATGCCTTTAAAATGGCGAATGAAGTTGCTAATGAAAATGAAATTGAAATCGTTAATGATATGTTATAGAATTTGATTAATGGAGTACATCTCCTATTTATTCATGAGTTAGTTTGGGTAGAATGAGACCTAACAGGCTTGCTCGGTCGGGTTTACTCGTTTGAGCACCGGTCGCGCTCCTTGGACTTTGGGGCGTGACAAACTTGGTATCAGAGCCTAAGGTTGTAAAGTATCCTAGGATGTCTCTGAGCCGTGTCTAGTAGAGTCCTTCTTATCGGTGTGTTATCGACCACATCTATAAGTTGGAGGCTATTCAGACATTTAGGAATTTCCCCCTTATTTGATACTCCAATCATGCTATAGAGCTCAAGTGAGGGAGCTGATTTCCCCTCTAAGTCTTATTCTCAAGATTGGTAACCTTGATACCATAATCCGCGAATTTGAAGCATGTAAGGAGGGATTGGTCCCACCATTGAGTCCGAGTGGATTGCCCAAGGACTTATTAGGAGAACGTATTGAGTTGTTGATGGATTGGTAAAACATATCGCTAAGAGGGGAGTGTTCTTGTCCCTATTGATGCCTCTGCACCACCAGATCAAGTAGTATATCATTATGTTACCTACGTACGTTAGGGATGTGGAGTTGAGGGGTATCGATTAAGCTATTGCGCTATCAACCTAACGTCATTAAGTGAGTCAAATGAAAATTTATACTCATTGTATGGGTACATCCATATTGAAGAGTTCTCATAAACATGGTCTTAACAAGATGTTGAATAACAAAACATTGCGTGTATCGACTCTTTGAATGAGACGCACTATTCGTGAATCTACTCTATTACGAATTCTCTTATTTGCATTCTTGTGGAATTAAGTTCTATAATTATGCCCTTGAATTGAGTTATAACTCTAGGATTGATACTTCCCACTTGATTTTCCTAAATTCTCACCAAGGGACTATATCCGATGAATTTCTTACAGAATCTTTTTATTCAAATGGACAAAATCTACTCTTGTGTGCCTATACATGCACCGTCGTAAAGTTTACCTATGTGGTGTCAAGTTCCATGCAAAGCATCCCAGCATTGCGATTCTTCTCGAGTCACTCTTTTACTTAGTTATGTATATGGCTTATATGGTTTGAACAGTCAATCTACTTTCTTACGAATATCATCATGAAAGCTTCTCACTGCCTACTAACATAAGAGCATACCTCAACACCTCACATGAGTGCATGTCAATCGAAATTATTATCGTGTGCATAAAGTCTCTCTAAAAATTGAGATCCTCACATCCACGTCATAGGAAGATCATGTGTCGCCAAAACTTTCGTGTCCACTTGGGACATCCCGCAGTAAGTAGCTCACCTTGTCCTAGTATTGTGGTTGCTCGTGGCATGGTTGTATATTGCAGTTGGGAGCTAATATAGCAGAAGCATGGCCAGCTTATAACAAATGTTTATCTTCTCTTTACACCTCCATAACATGTGTTAATTATGTTCTGTAGTTAGTGAATTCATTGTGCTAGTTTCCCCACACATGTTCGATAACCATGAGAGAACATATCCTTCTATGAGTCATTGTAACACTTCCTTTCTCGTAAGGACCCTTACTAGGCTCTCTGTCAAGACCAAGCGCACTTTTGGGGGTTATTATAGCACAACGTCTGTTTCTCTTGTTTTTTTTGTATTTTATTAGCATCTGGGTAGTTCTCAAGTCAAAATCCATGAAGATCCCATTATGAACATCTTCAAACCCTCCATGATTATTCTATACTATCTCATTGGATTCCCATATCACTTCAACTTCATCAAGGGTTGATGGCATGTCGAAATTACTGAAATTGAATGATCTCTTTCCGATAATGGATTATCCACACTTGTGCCAGTCCAACAATTTGCTTATCAGAATATTCCTCCTTAATGATTCCTAAGTCTCGCCTTTTGGTTTCGGGTTGTCCAAGGATAAATACACCTAGTAACACATTCATATGTCAAAGCCTTTCTCTCAATCAAGTCTTATAGCATCTCCCAATGTGGCTTGTGATAGCTGGTTGTGTAAAAGTGTGTTGTAGTGCGTCATTATAAAGCTGAGTTGCTAAACATAATTGGATTATTTTGAATTCTACAGCTATAAATCACGTGATTTCATACAGAGATATTCTTTAAAAAAGGGTAGCTTCTCGTAATCGCTTTATATTACCACCCCTCCTAGTGGATACAATGTAATCCATAAGGCTCTTTCACTTTCTTTTCATTTGTCTTGGATGGTGTGTTGTTTACCCGTAATCTTCAATGCGATATTATCTCAATGTCTTGTCTAGTCATCCAACTATACGATTCAATTAAATTCACCTCATTTTTATACTCTACAAGTACCCTTTTCTAAAAGGACACTGAAAATGGGTAAATCCCCATTTACTATGGACTTCTAATATCTTCAACTTAGTTTAAGCTTGTTGGCTCCAAATGGTGCTCATTAGTTTTTTTACACTACTATTTATTTCATCTGATAACTCTCATTGTAAAATTCATTTACGTTTAATGGCATCAAAGAGGAAGTCTTGTAGCATTAAGGAAGGGGACATATTCCTTTAGTTGGAATAAATAAATATTGCTGGTATTCTTTGTAGATGTTCTTCTAACAACCATTTACCTGCTCTGCTTATCCATGTGACTAGATAACCCAAGTTACTTCTCCTCGATAAATGCATTAAGACGTCTCATACTTTCAAACTTATCCATGTGGGTACTTTGAGGTCTTGTTTTATACCAACTTATAATGGTTTTAAGTACCTTATCGCCATTGTTATTGATTTTCTAGGACTACGAGGGCTTGTCTTATGGGTTTCAAAATTAATGATTTTCCTTTAAGCTCAGGTTGAAATTGCCTTGATTTCAAACCAAAGTGTGTCCCCTTTTTCCAAAGTCTTAAATGGGTCGGATTGGATGGGTTACGTGGATTTATTCTCACTCGGCTTCTAGAATAATTGACTATATCATTGTCATGTGAGGGGAGTTTTGCTACCCTTGGTATTCCACCTCCTTTGGTGGATAAGAGTGTCATTTATTTTTATCTCCGGAGCATCATGTTAACTATATTAGAATGCCTCTAACTAGTACATGATTGCATCCCAACATTTAGATGTCCGAGCTATGTGGCTTTACTCGTAAAAGGGGTGAGATTAGATTCCTTCGGATTTTTGCACATATCATGAACATATTGATTTGGAAGACAAGTTGTCATACCTTTAATTCTCTCATATAGGGTCAATTGTCAGGGAGGGTTAAGCTGTTTGAGTTATGATAATCTCATAAGTGTTTTAACTTAATTTTCATCCTCATGGGCTTACGACATAGATTCCTTGTGTCAGCTAACGTCAAGAGTGTAATTCCACTTCATGTATTTTTAATCACATATCGCATTCAAGGTACCAGATCATGAATTGATTTTCCCTTCACTCTAGGAAATGACTGGGTCATGTACTTGAATATCCCTCCTTAATGATTCCTATTGCCAATGTACTACTTACCCATATGCCTCATTTGTGTAATAATTGACGTCGTCACAGTGATTAACCATGTCAACATTGTTAGTTGTAACTTTTGTGTCCCTTAGCATATAACCTCAGAAAGTACTCTACTCAGCGCATTAATGGATTCCTGAATAACTCCAGCCTGATCTTGAACTCTGTTGTTCCTCATTGTATTAGATCCATTGGATATCGTAAGTTCAGACGAGTCAAAGATGGAGCTTCACAGTGTGATCACATGTATATTTGATAGGTAATTTTATGGTCAGTTTATGATAACACATCTTAGAGTAATTGTTGAAGGTCATCAAGGATTTAGTGTGAGTGTTCGCCTAAAGATTTAGAGTTTCGAGGTTGAGCAGGCTATTCTCAATATTTTCCCCTGAAGATGTTATGTGAGTTGATAATAAAGGTTGCATAAGTGTATTCCACATTAGGCCGTACTAGGAGTATGAAGTATCCCCATAGTTGTTCGCCATATATTTTGTGGATTCACACGTCTATGTCTAAGAAAGTAAGTGGATATCAATTGTGTATCATTCCGGTGGAAATTATTGAAGGTGAAATTAGTGGATAGTTAGCTTATGTGAAATATCTACTTGTTATCCTTGTTAAGTAAGTTTATGGGTCAAAATTGCTCCGGTGAATGTGTTCTGGCGAAGTCTATAGATATAAGAGGCCATTGAAGGCCGAGAGTGTTGTGGAAATAAAATATTTTCTCTTGATTGCATAGCAGTTGGTTTTGATTTGAAAGGTACCTTCTAGGTTATATGATTTAAAAATGTGCAGTCCATGCCCAGGTATCATCGTGATAAATTAGTATTTGTAATGTTGAGGTTCTTGTCATTGATATATAAATATTGTGGTTCTTTATCGAGTTGACGAAGCCACATGGGAACCGTTAGATGAAATGAAAGAAAAATATCCCCATCTGTTTGAACAAGTCTAGTAGTGATCGTGCGAACTCTTATCTCTAAGCAAACTAATGTTGTGTTCCATTTGGTGCAAAGACACCCCATATCTCCCCTAAATGCTTTACTATTGTAACTTCTCAAGTTGTGCAAGAATTGTATATGTTATGATATTTGATTCATGTGCAAACCCTTTTTGGTAAATGAAATTTTTGTAAGGACTCTTGTGATAAGTGAATGATTAATTGAAATGCGTATAGTGTATTGGGTGAACTGTATGGGACTCATTGAAGTGACCAAACTATGTGCAAAAATGTGTCAAGTGATTGAATCTGTGCAAGTGTTGAGGAAATGAATTGTATTCCAGTTGTAGGAATAATAGGAGTTGTGTAATGGTGCTTGGAAATATGTTTCAGGGGCTCTCTGACAGGTAGATATGTCCAAATTACAAAGGAAACTCTAGTGAAATTTTCTAAAAATAGGGGAGTTAGTGAAAAATTTGGGAGCTTGCATATTATTTTTATTTTTATTTTTTTCAAAACCAACTGATTTTAAAAATCCTCATTCGAGGACGAATGATCCTGGGGGGGAGGGGGGGATAATGTAAGGCCCTGGAAAATTTTGCTAAGTAACCTGGGATCTCGTGGTGCCACATAGGCTTATTATAATATTTTTATGTGCTATTAACATGGTGTACATCAATTGGATTTGGTAAATATGTGTATAAGTCTTATGGTAAGTAATTTGGGGTCCAAAGAAAGGCCTAAGTCTAAGAAAAATTGGAATAGTTCATAATAGGCTAAAATTCCAAATGAGTAAGCACTAGTCCATAACTTGAACGATCATATCTAAATATATATAAGGTTTTATGTAATTCATAACCTATCAAATGAAAGGACTTCAAGTCTAGTTTCCAACGCTTCAAACCATTTGTCATTTGGACATTCCTACACAAAGTTATGATCAAATTAACGAAGTTTGGAAAAATATGATCCTATGTCGAATCTGCGACCGCAAATCCTATCGCATTTCTTACTTTGTGGTCGCATTCCTGTCGCAAACTGGGCTAGTGTAGCCCAGTTTTGGGCATCAATTTTGTTGTGCATTATGCTGCCAGCATTCTCGTTTTGCGGTCCGTTTTGCTATAGCAAATCCGACATCAGAGGGTAAATTTCTCTATTTTTATAACCCGACCCCATTTTAATATATGGTCTTTGGGGATTCATTTGGGGTCATTATCTACTAATTTTAGAGAGAGGTGAGAGCATTTTAGAAAGATAAGGAGTAACCCAACATTTAAATCATCCAAATCTTGCATCAATCTTCAAAAATCAAAGAACCCAATCACAAGTTCTTCAGCTAAGAGGTAAGAATCTATACCCTAGGTTTTAATTTCGAGTTTGGGGTATAAGATGGGGTATTGAGGTATGATTCTTGGGTGTAATACTATTATGTATACATACATGTACAAATAGGTTAGTGGAAAGATTGTTTAACATAAATAAGTAAATATTTGGTCGGGGAATGAAGGAAAAAACTTGAAAAAAGAGATTTGAAATTAAGATGCTCAACTAGTATTTGATAAAATGCTCAAATGAGCTAAAACCATGAATACCTTTCTAATTTGTGTTCAATTTTTTTATGTCTCATAGTAGATTGGAATTGCTAGTATTTCCGGAACGTTGTAGTAACTTAAGGAAAGCCTAATCAAGGTATGTATGGATAACTTTGACCTTTGTAAAATCACCATGTTTGGTGTACGAATATTTGGTATGTGATATCTACGTGGATTGTTTGTGAAATTTTTGTGATTGGTATGGTTTTAGTGTTCGTGGTTAAGTCTCCCGATATAATGGTGCAAGTAATTGGCAATAAACCAAATGTGTGATTGTGAAAGTGTTATGTGGTAAGAGCTGAGAAACAAATGATGGAAGGAAATCGTAAATGATGCAATTGGAAAAACTGTGGTAATAACATATTTGGCTTGTTGTGGGTAATCATTGTGGTGGCTTAAATTGCATATGAGTTGTTGAATATGATGGAAATAGTATTGATGGCTACGAAAATTCTTGTAAATTGTTGTGGTTGTTCTTTGAGAATTGTTATTGTTGTTCTTTGAGAATTGTTGTTGTTGTTCTTTGTGAATTGTTGTTGTTGTTGTGTTGTTTATGAATTGTGATTGTTCGATGGGATCGGGTTGCGTACCGCAACACAAAGTAATAAGGTGTGGGTTGTGGTGATAAGGGTAGCCGAGGTAATAAGGGTGGCCGAGGTAATAAGGGTAGAAAGTGATCAAAATTATATTGAAATGTAAATATGAGAAAAATTGTGAAATCATTGATATGATAATGTTGAAGGGGAAAAAGGAGAGATTGTAAACTTGTTTGGCTTGATTGTTCCTTTCATGTGTATTTGATTGTTGATTCTATTATTGTTCGTTACTTGTGTATGGTTTGAGTTTACTTGTGGCAAAGTTTGTTCATACATACCAGTACAATTCAAATGTACTGACGTCCCTTTTGTCGGGGGCGCTACATTCGTGTTATGATTGCAGGTGGTTCTATAGCAGGTACTCCAGTCCACCGACAGTATCACTCCTTCCCTTCCCGTCAGCTGAATTGGTGAGCCCCTTTCCTCTCGGGGCCCTGCGTGGCTCATGCCGCCTTTTTTTCGGAGTCTATTTTGGTATTTGTGTATGGTATAGCGGGAGCCTTGTTGCCGGCATTTCCATATTATTCTTCAGTTATATTTAGAGGCTCCGTAGACAATTTGTGGGTAGTGTCGGGCATTGGAATTTAAAATAAAAACATTGATATTTTGCAATGATGTATAAAACTTGTAATGCCTTTAAAATGGCGAATGAAGTTGCTAATGAAATTGAAATGGAAATTGTTAATGATATGTTTATAGAATTTGATTAATGGAGACCATCTCCTATTTATTCATGAGTTTGTTTGGGTAGAATGAGACCTAACCGGCTTGCTCGGTCGGGTTTACTCGGTTGAGTGCCAGTCGCGCTCCTCGGATTTTGGGGCGTGACAATACTCCTATATGTCATCTTACTTTGTTTCATATTTGTTTGTGCCTCGTGATTCTTTGAGTGCTCTCGTGTATGTGTCCATATCGGTGGGGGATTCTATTATAGTAGATCATGTCTAGCATTCGTGTGTGGTTGTAATTGGGGGGTTCTTGAGACTCGTATAGATCTCCCACTTCTCGATATGGTCTATTTTGATGTCATTTTAGGGATGGATTGGTTGTCACCTTATCATGCTATATTGGATTATCACACCAAGACAGTGACCTTAGCCTTGCCGAGGATGGCTTGACAAATGCCCCAGCAACATTTATGGATTTGATCAACCGGGTGTTAAAACCTTACCTGGATTCCTTTTTGATTTTGTTTATTGATGATATCTTGATCTACTCCCGTAGCCAATAGGAGCATCACCATTATCTTCGGATCAAACTTCAGGCTCTAAGAGACAGCTAGTTATATGCTAAGTTTTCAAAATGCGAGTTTTGGTTGTGTTCAATTGCTTTCTTGGGTCACATTGTATCAGTAGGGGGTATTTAGGTGTCCTAAGAAGATTGAGGCCATTCAGAATTGGCATAGACCTACTTCAGCACCGTTTCTTGTGTTTGGCAGGTTATTACCATCGGTTTGTGGATGGGTTTTCATCTATAGCAGCCCCGTTTACCAGGTTGACTCAGGAGGGTACCCCATTTAGATGGTCGGACGAGTGTGAAGCGAACTTTTATAAGTTCAAGACAATTTTGACTACAATGCCAGTGTTGGTGTTGCCCACAAGATCAGGGCCTTATATAGTATATTGTGATGCATCTCATATTCGGCTTGGTGACGTATTGATGCACGGTGATTGCATATGCTTCACTATATCTAAGGTTCACGAGAAGAATTACCTTGTTTATAACTTAGAGTTGGCAGCCATTATTCATGCGATAGATTTGGAGGCACTATCTTTATGACGCGTCGTGTGAGGTTTCACAGATCATAAGAGTTTGCAGTATTTGTTATAGTAAAAGGAGCTCAATTTGAGGCAGAGAAGGTGGTTGTAACTTTTGAAAGACAACGATATCACCATCTTGTATCATCCCCGAAAGGCCAATGTTGTCGTCGATGCTTTGAGTAGGAAGTCAGCTAGTATGGGCAGCCTTGCGTACATTTAGATCGGTGAGAGACCACTTACATTAAATGTTTGGGCCTTAGCCAATCAGTTCGTGAGGTTGGATATTACTGAGCCCAGTCGTGTTTTAGCTTGCACTGTTGCTCGATCTTCCTTGTTTGATCGTATCAGGGAGAGGTAGTATGATGACCCTCATTTGCTTGTCCTTAGGGACACAGTGCGGCACGGTGATAACAAGAAGGTTATGGTTGGAGATGATGGAGTTTTGAGGATGTTGGGTCGTATTTGTGTGTCTAATGTACATGGGATTCGTGATTTAATTCTAGAAGCGGCTCACAGTTCCCAATATTCTATTCATCCGGGCGACGCCAAGATGTATCAGGACTTGCGGCAGCATTATTGGTGGAGGAGGATGAAGAAGGATATTATTGCATATGTAGCGCGGTGTCTAAATTGCCAGCAAGTAAAGTACGAGCATCAAAGACCTGGTGGTTTGCTTCAAAAGATAAAGATTCCTTAGTGGATGTTAGAGCATATCACAATGGATTTCATTGTTCGGCTCCCACGAACTCAAGGAAGTTCGATGCAGTTTGGGTTATTATAAATAGACTGACCAAGTGAGTGCATTTCATTCTTGTGGAAATTTCCTATTCTTCAAAGTGGTTGGCAGGGATTTATATCCGTGAGATTGTTCGTCTTTACGTTGTGCCCGTGTCTATCATTTCTGATCGAGGTACGTAGTTTACCTCGCACTTCTAAAGGGCAGTACAACATGAGTTGGGTACGCGGGTCGAGTTAAGCACAACATTTCATCCTCAGACGGTGGTCCGAGCGTACTATTTAGATCTAAGAGGATATGCTACGTGCATGTGTTATTGACTTTGGAGGTACTTGGGATCAGTTCTTACCATTAGCGGAGTTTGCCTACAGTAACTTCCATCAGTCGATCATCCAGATGGCTCCCTATGTGGCATTATATGGTAGACGGTGTCGATCGCTGGTTGGATGGTTTGAGCCATAGGAGCCTCGGTTATTGGGTACAGATTTGGTACGGGATGCCTTGGATATGGTTAAGATCATTCAGGATAGACTTCGTACAGCTCAGTCCAGGCAGAAGAGTTATGTCGACCGTAAGGTTGGTGATATAGCATTCATGGTCGGAGAGAGTGTTGCATCGGGTATTACCTATGAAGGGTGTAATGAGGTTTGGAAAGAACGACAAGTTAATCCCTAGGTATATCGGGCCTTTTGAGATCCTTGAGTGAGTGGGAGAGGTGGCCTACAGACTTGCATTGCCACCAGGCTTATCAACGGTACATCCAGTATTCCAGCTGTCCGTGTTTTAGAAGTATCATGGAGATCCATCCACATGTTAGATTTCAGCACTGTCCAGTTGGACAAGGATTTGACCTACGAGGAGGAGTTGGTAGCTATTCTAGACTGGAAGGTTCGTTAGTTGAGATCAAATAGTTATCTTTCGGTTCGAGTGCAGTGGAGAGGTCAGCCTGTTGAGGTAGCTACCTGGGAGTCCGAGTTAGATATTCGGAGTAGATATCCCCACCTTTTACCAACTCAGGTACTTTTCAATGTCCGTTCGAGGATGAACGATTGTTTTAGAGGTGGGAGGTTCTCTCTCTTGGTATTTATAGCCTCAGGCTTTTTCAGCTGGTCATGAATGGGCCCCACCTTTGGTTGTGGAGGCGTCCCCTCATTTGTTTTAAGGACAGATGTCATAAGTCAAAAGTCAGTGGTGTTGACCATTTACTACAAATTGGTCGTGATGGGGTTGACCCCCTGGTCACAGAACGGTCGAATATCTGCCAATATAGTTAGTCCCTTCGTTCGTCGAGGTCGTGCCTAGGTCGGCTTCGACGGACGGATAGAGCGATGTGATCGGGAGGGGCACTCCAAAATGAAGTTTTCGGAATTGAACCATTGGTCGGCGAGTGGAGCGTCATCCCGCGCGGTCGTTCGTAATGGCGCAGGTTTTCATGAAACTGAATCGCTTTGTGCACGGTTGTGTATTAATGATGATCGTTGGGCTCCGTGCAGGCAGAATCAGTTATTTATAACTAGAGATGATGTGTCATTTTGTTCTCTACATATTGATTGTTCTTCTAAGAGAGTTCTCGAGAAGCAGTTTCTTCTGTCAAATTGCATTTTCCCTATTCTTCCGATCATTATCATCATTGATTTCTTCGTTTCCCTTGTCAAAGTTCTTCTTTCTATTGCTCGTGAATCGATTATGGCAGGTACTTCTTCTCGCGGAAATCGTCCGGCAAATTATCCGGTGGTCGAAAATCCCGCTCCGGCAAATGAAAGGTTAGAGTTGGTGGAAGGTGAATAAATTCCTTCGGTCGATGAAATTCTACCTCGACCAAGAGATCAAGTGATGGATTTCAGTGCACCGAGCGGCACAAAACAGGGGGACATTGCTTCTCTAATGGGGGAAGTGGGGATAGCCCAAATACGGGAGCGATGGCGTATCCCACATCATGCCGAGATTGCTCTTGCAAAGACCGAGGACAGGGTTCAGATTGACCGTCGAGGGTACTGCTCGTTCTATGCCTATCCCTTCCAGGTGGGGTGCACACTCCCGCTCCCGATGCTGATAGTAGACTTCTTCTGCTATTACGAGGTATGCCCGGCCCAGCTTTCTCCTTACCTCTACAAACTGCTCCTCATGTTCATCAAGTATGCGGAGCTAGCGGGTAGGGAGGTCACTCTGAGGCATGTGCTCAGTCTCTTCGCTCCCCAAAAAATTTGCGGCACCATGATCCATGCACGCCCACGAGGATCGAAGGACTTGATGGTTGGGCTGGACGACGAAGTCATTTGTCACTCTTTTGGGAATTTTTCTATATTCGGACTGAACACCTGGTGGCGGACCCAAACGGATTCCCGGAAGTTTGGAACTTTGCACGTGAGACCTCATTCCTGACTGGGCATCCACCCTATTTTGACTTTCCTTATGCTTTGCACTTATGGTTATTGATTTTCCTTAATATCTTGTAGCTGAAAAGTTGTCGCCGCCTCCTTTGGAGGGGCTCCGAGATAGGGTCGAGGCAGTGCTTCCTCAAACTGTGGGCACTAGCACCTGGGCGACTTTCTGGGAGAGGCATGGTCGCAGGCCCGTGACAGGAGGAATTTCAGCCCTTCCTCTTTTCTGTTTCGTTTTGTTCTGACTGCACTTATTGATTCGTTTGTTCATTGTATCTAGAGAGACCACATCGTGTCAAAGCTCCACAATTGGCTTTTCGTCGGCCGGGTGCACTTGCTAGGCTAGCTGCTGCGCCTGTGCCTCGTCGAGTACTAAGGGCGGCGGCGGTTGAATCGTCAGCGATCGCGTCCCCAACGCGGGCTACGCCACAAGATGAGAGGTCGTCCGGGCTTGTTCGTTATCGGACGGGCCCGCCTTCAAATGAGAAGGAGGATAGGCCTTCGCAGAAGCGGCGGGTGGCATTTGTGGTGGCTCCTCCATTGGTGATCAACTTGGATTCTCCCCCGACGGATTCGGAGGGCGGTGCGGTCCCGGCGCTTGCTGCCGAGAAGAAGAGGTTAGTCGGAGTTGAACCTATTAGTTCTAGCCAAGGGAATGTTGCTGTCTCGACGACCCCGTCCGACACTCCTATTGCTGAGGCGGAGGGTCGATCCTTACAGGCCGCCATCGAGACTTCTAATGTACCATTGTTGGCCATGGCGAGTTGCTCTACCTCAACGGTGGAGGAGAGGGGGAAGGACGTGGTGGAGGACGAGTATGAGTCTGAGTCTGAGTTGGACCTCGACGACGGGGGGGGGGAGGGGGCAATTTTATTGAGGTTCCCTCGGATTTGAACTTATTAACTGAAGGAAATAGCTTGGTGTTGCAGTTCGAGTTGTTATGTTCGGAGGCCGAGAACGCGTCTTTAAGGAGCGTTTCAGATATTGAAGTGATGGACGAAGTGGCCGTGATGGGCCTGAGGGTACGTAATACGTTCCTAGTTCTTTTTTCTCCTCCCGTTTTAGCCTTTGCCTTAGCTTTGCCTTTCCTTTGTTTTGCAGACTTACTTGTTGGAGGTGGAGAACATCCGCAGATCCAAGGTTCGCTCTACGATCTTCCTACAGATGCTGGGGAAATATCGCCGTTATCGTGATCGATGCCGAGGGCTGCACGAGCATTTATGGAACGATCCCGGTAATCGGTCTTTGGGCGAGGAGTTGGCGAAGCAAGACCAGCAGCTGTTGCAGGAACTTGGCAGTAAACGTGCTCTTCAAGAGCAGATTCGCCGGAAGGACGAGGAGCTCGAGGTCGGAAAAGGAATTGCAGCTGAGTGTGTGCATCTGCAGGGCAGATTGATGGAGATGGAGTTGGAGGTTGAGCAGAACCGGGTCAAGGCAGTGGAGGCAGCTGCGAAATGGAGCGGGAAACTGGCGGCGCTGGAGGGCGAGGTTTCTGCCTTAAAATTTCGGGAAAAGGGTTAGTCGTTGAGGGCCGTGGCATTGGAGGAGTCGATTCGTGTGCATGAGTCCCGGCTTGAATCGGAGAGGGAGACAATGGCTCTTAAGGATGTGGGGCTCGAGGAGCGGATTGGTGTTCTGGAGCAGGAGGCTCAGGTCCTATTGGACCGGATTGCGATTTTGGAGGAGGAGAATCGGTGACTACAGAGCCAGGCTGGTTCGTCGCATACTGCCGTTTCCCACCAGGTTCATGAACTTTGGGTCTACGCCGAGGCTCAACGCTATGTTTATAAGAACTTATTGGAGACGGGTATTATGACCGAGGCCGTCTTCGAGGTAGCACGCCAGAAGGCTCGTGAAGCTCGTGCCAACTGTGGTTATGATGTGGTGACACCTAGGCTGACGAAGGCACGAGTGGTGGTGCTGGTGACGGCGGTGGTGGCGCCAAGTAAAGAAACGATTTTTTATCGTTGTTTGTTATTTTTATTTATATCCCGTTCGTCGGTTGGCGCTCGGTTGTTTCTTGTTGTTTTTATGTATTTTTCTTTCTTGTCTCGACCGGCCGGGGCGGGGTGTAAGCGGGGAGTACCCGCGTTCTTAACTCTGTAGACAATTGTACTCTTTTTTTTCATCGTTTGTCTCGAGTTTTACTCTGTCTTCCACTTCTCTCCTTTTCTTTTATGGATATGTTTGGAGGGACAATCAGCCCTTGAATTCGACCGAGGCCGTCATGTCAGTTTTGGATTGATAATGATGGCTTTTTGGCCTGATATGAACGGGGAGGGGCGCTCACCTCGTAATGATGGCAATTGGTTTTTCTTCGCCCTAGCTCTAGTGCGGCTGAGATCGACCCTGATAGATTTGAAGGCGAAGGCACTTAACTTGAGCCCTAGTTTGACTAAGGTCGTACATGATAAGTTCGATGGCGAAGGCACTTGGCCGGAGTTCTAGTTTGACTGAGGGCGAATCTGGTGTATTTGATGGCGAAGGTGCTTGGCCTGAGACCCGGTTCGACTGAGGTCGAACCAGATATATTTTGATGGCGAGGGCACTCGGCCTGAGTCCCGGTTCGACTGAGGTGGAACCTAATATATTCGATGGCGAAGGCGCTTGGCCTGAGTCCTAGTTTGAATGAGGTCGAACTTAATATATTTTGATAGCGAGGGCACTTAGCCTGAGTCCTGGTTCGACTGAGGTCGAACCTGATATATTTTGATGGCAAAGGCACTTGACCTGAGTGCCGGTTCGACTGAGGTCGAACCTGATATATTTTGATGGCGAAGGCACGTGGCCTGAGTCCCGGTTTGACTTGAGGTCGAACCTGATATATTTTGATGGCGAAGGCACTTGACCTGAGTCCCTGATATATTTTGATGGCGAAGGCACTTGGACTGAGTCCCGATATGGCGAAGGCACTTGGCCTGAGTTCCGGTTCGACTGAGGTCAAACCTAATATATTTTGATGGCAAAGGCACTTGGCCTGAGTCCCGATTTGATTGAAGTCGAACCTGATATATTTTGATGGCGAAGGCACTTGGCCTGAGTCCCGGTTCGACTGAGGTCGAACCTGATATATTTTGATGGCGAAGGCACTTGGCCTGAGTTCCGGTTCGACTGAGGTCGAACCTAATCTATTTTGATGGTGAAGGCACTTGGCCTGAGTCCTAGTTTGACTGAGGTCGAACCTAATATATTTTGATGGCGAAGGCACTTGGCCTGAGTCCCGGTTCGACTGAGGTCGAACCTGATATATTTTGATGGAGAAGGCACTTGGCCTGAGTCCCGATTTGACTGAGGTCGAACCTAATATATTTTGATGGCGAAGGCACTTGGCCTGAGGCCCGGTTCGACTGAGGTTGAACCTGATATATTTTGATGACGAAGGCACTTGGCTTGAGTCCCAGTTCGATTGAGGTCGAACCTGATATATTTTGATGGTGAAGGCACTTGGCCTGAGTCTCGGTTCGACTGAGGTCGAACCTAATATATTTTGATGGCTAAGGCACTTGGCCTGAGTCCCGGTTC
Source organism: Nicotiana glauca (assembly GCA_026770625.1). Lineage (NCBI taxonomy): Eukaryota > Viridiplantae > Streptophyta > Magnoliopsida > Solanales > Solanaceae > Nicotiana > Nicotiana glauca. The sequence goes on from MU673101.1 coordinate 82,998, forward strand.
GATTGAGGTCGAACCTAATATATTTTGATGGCGAAGGCACTTGGCCTGAGTCCCGGTTCGACTGAGGTCAAACCTGATATATTTTGATGGCGAAGGCACTTGGCCTGAGTCGCGGTTCGACTGAGGTCGAACCTGCTATATTTTGATGGTGAAGGCACTTGGCGTGAGTCCCGGTTCGACTGAGGTCGAACCTAATTTATTTTGATGGCGAAGGCACTTGGCCTGAGTCCCGGTTCGACTGAGGTCGAACCTACTATATTTTGATGGCGAAGGCACTTGGCCTGAGTCCCTGTTCAACTATGGTCGAACCTAATATATTTTGATGGCGAAGGCACTTGGCCTGAGTCTCGGTTCGACTGAGGTCGAACCTGATATATTTTGATGGCGAAGGCAGTTGGCTTGAGTCCCGGTTCGACTGAGGTCGAACATAATATATTTTGATGGCGAAGGCGCTTGGCCCGAGTTCCGGTTCGACTGAGGTCGAACCTAATATATTTTGATGACAAAGGCACTTGTCCTGAGTCCCGGTTCGACTGAGGTCGAACCTGATATATTTTGATGGCGAAGGCACTTGGCCTGAATTCGAGTTCTGGCTTAAGACAGCCCTATGCGGCTTCCGTCCAGACACCACGTTAGGGTTGAAGGAAATGACTCATACTTTCATTCTGAGGGAGAGGGGGGGAACTTCTTCTTCTTGTCCGTTCGTTTTTGGATCTCAGTTTCCTTTGATGCATTCAAGTATTATGCGCTCGATATGCTTCCTTTGGTCCGTTTGAGTTGGATCACTTTCTCTTCCTTTTTGTTTTTTCACATTCCTTTGGCTTCGATTCCAGGGAGAAACTAAGCGATTTCGCCAGTAAATCCCCACAGACAGCGCCAAATTGTTTGACTCGAAAGTTAACAAATACTTTGCAAGTAAATACAATCAAAAATAGATCAAAGGGTAAATAATAGCCAATAGTTATTAATCACTGAATTAGAAGACGAATTTTATACATAGAAGCAATCAAACATGGAATGATATAAACGGGATTTTATTCATCAAAGTAGCTTGACCTTCCTCTCCTTAAAGAGGTTCAGGATCTTACATTGATCTTCTTTATTGCTCCACTTATGGAGTATATCTTTCTCTTTCTGGTGTATTCAGAGTTGTGTCGAAGAAGAAGCTCCCCTTGGGAGGTTCTCTCTCTTGGTATTTATATCCCCAGGCTTTTTCAGTTGGTCATGAATGGGACCTACCTTTGGTCGTGGAGGCGTCCCCTCATTTGTTTTAAGGACAGCTGTCATAAGTCAAAAGTCAGCGGTGTTGACCATTTACTACAAATTAATCGTGATGGGGTTGACCCCTGGTCACAAAACGGTCAAATATCTGCCAATACAACAATCAAGGCTGAATGTGAAACGACTTGTAAATTAAATTTACATGGCTATTACAACCTACAGTAACTATTGCCAAATGGAATTTTCTTACCTGAATGTTACAACCTACAATAATAACTATGGGTTGATGGAAATTCTCTACATTTACCTTAAATGTAACTAAGAATAATCATTTAGTGGAAAGTTATTTTTTGGCTCAAGGATAAAATTCTCATTCAATTTTTAAAGAATATTTTGGTAATTCAATATTTGATTTGGAGCTTCATACTTATAATATGAAAGGTAATAATAAAACTCAAGCAACTTCAACTTGCGTGTACTTGTTTTCTTGGTATTATAGTTGTATGTTACAGCTTCTAACACTAATAATTGTAGACTTGAATAAATTATAATAAACATCATCATTATCAAAAGCAAAAATTTTAAAAATGAATAGCACAATTCTATAATTTTAAAAATAGGCTTAGCCAGAAATACAATTATCCTCTGTTCTATCATAGAATCACCTTCATAATATTGATAACATTCATAAGTTGTCAATATTTCCATCAGTGATAGTAAAATACAGTAGTAATATATAGGTGCAAAAGCAGAAATGATACCACCATCATTTTAGCTATATTTTTTAAAGTACAATAAACAACTACTATGACGCCTCAAACCCAAGTTAGAGTTAGCTATATGAATCCAAATTATCTATGTCGCTCCATTTAAACTTGTCTCAAATTCTGAAGTCCAATCATTATCTATTAATCTTTACCTTATTTCTCCACCTTCCAAATACAGAGGAGGGGGATAAGCAACAATCAAGACGGAGGAGCTTCTACTACTTTTACATGGCTTCGAGTTCCCTGAGCTCGGAGAAAAAGAAACCAAGGAGAAGGTTGGCTTGTAATCCAAAAGAAAGCTCCAGTTCCCGGGTGCCTGGCTTAGACTTGCTATACCAGCTCAGGGGTGAGCCAAAGGGGGATGAAATTCTTGTGGCCTGCGAGCCATCCGTTCCTGAGAAGTAGGTGGCAACTGAGGGGGGAACAACAGACGCTAATCCCCCTCAGGTTCGGGAGGCTGGTGCAGAGGTATGGGCTGAAACCTCTCGAGACGTCGGCTCTGCTCCTCCTGATGTTATTGAAATTTTAGGATCGCCTTCTTTTATAGAATCCATTTTCATTGAAGCCCAAGCGACAAAGGAACGATCCAACAAGGAATCTCATAGAGCGATGATCGCCTACGCTATGTTTTTTATCGTGTGGACTTAACCTCCCTGAAGGACTTCTCTGGGTTGGGTGACTTAGAGGTACCGAAGAAAAGTCTATCCTCGGAGGTTGGTGGGCTGAACTTGAGCCCAAGGTTCATCATTCAGTTCCTCGCTCCGATTATGGATCCTAGCTGGAAGCGGTCTGTTATTATTACCATCCTAGAGGATGCCCGAATTCTTTTCGCCCCTGTCGGGGTGGCTTGCTACCTCTGGTGCCTGGTAACCTAATAAGACCCGGCGAAAATGAGCGAGGTGGATACACAGTGCTTGTTCAATGAAGCACAATATGAACTGAATCAGGTAAGGTGTCATTCCACTCCTTTGTCTTCAAATTTAATTTTGATAACTCTAGTGCCTTTTCCTTTTCACACTTTTGCAGGCTTCGGTATTCTACGATGAAACCTATCTCCGGTATCTGGCTGAGCTTAGCTAGCTCGAGTCTGAGGTAAAAGAGCTTGCTAAGAAAATGGATATGTATAAGCGTCTCTGCGAGCATAGTGAAGTACAAGTCACGAACTCCAAGCTGAGTTGGACGCGGCTAAAAAAACATGCCAACCTGGTGGAATAGGTAAAGATATTGGAAGTTAGTGATGACAAGTTAGACATGGCGACTAATGGTCAAAACCCGCAGGTCCAACAGAAGCTTGACCGGATCGACCAACTTCCAATCGACATAGACGAGGTCAAAGCCGAGGCCAAAGAGTGGATGGGCAAAATGGACCTATTGTCTTCGGAGAAGGAGACTTCCCGAGAGAAGCAAACCTCGGTAGAGGTCCAACTTTGAGTAGCGAGGGATAAAGCTAAGGCCTGGTCCCAAAAAATCAAAGTCCTTCAGTCTCAACTGGGGTCGGCCATTGCTGAATGGGACACCCTTGGCAAGGAGCTTAAAATATCCAAGTTAGTGGCGGAAATAACTAGGGACGATGTTGAAGAGATGGAGGCCTAGTACAGAGATGACATTGAGGAAGCCCAGAACCGCCTGAAAGTCATTGTCAAATACGTGAAGTGGCAGTCCCGAAGAGAGGCTTTCAAGGAAGTTCATGCCTGGGGTTTTGACCTATCGGCCAAGATTGAAAATGCTAAGTGGGTCGAGGTCGAGGCCAAGAAGTTGGCAGATCCTGAGGACGAGGCCAAGAAGTTGGCAGATCCTGAGGACGAGGAAAGCTTTGAGGGTTTCAGCAAATTCGAGGGCGGAGAAGACCCCGAATGTCCTGGTGACGAGGCGATCTACATCGAAGATCAAGCCTAGGTGCCTTGTAGATTTTTCTTGGCTTTTGTATTTTTGTATATTTTGTTGAGGTCGTTTGTCCTTTTGTAAAGATCTTTATATATATACAAGGCCTTTCTTTTGACCTTTGGCAATTTTCAAGTTTGTTTCTTTTGGTTCTTTCTTTACGATTTCAATGATTTCAAATGCCTTAGCACGTAGTAATAAAGTCTCGTTCGGAGGTTCAAACAAAGCTAGTTCTCAATGTAATTTTGCTTAAAACTTGTGGGGGCTTGGTATGACCGGAAGCTTTCCCAAAAGTGCTTACTTAGAAGTTTTTATATTATAATTTTGCCAAGGGTAGCCTTTGAACCTGTTTGGAATTTTTGAACGCCTTATGTTTTGGTTAAGGGTTTTTGACATCTCCGAGCTATTTCTAGGATAGTCGTAGCTTTTAATGTTCGGGTATTTCCCAATAGGCTTATTACCCCGGGCTTCGATACCTGAGCCGTCCGGGCTTTTCCAGGACGATAGTCCCAAGTGTAGGTGGACGTAGCCTTTAAAGTTTGGGCACTGCATAATAGGTTTTTATGCCCCCAGCTTCAACAACCCGAGTCGTCCGAGTTTGTCTTGAATGACAGTCCCTGAGTGGGGATGATCTCTTAGATCCAGATAGAGGTGGACCTTGGGCTCGATATCCTTAAGGAACAAAATATAATAGTTTTTAGGATACAAAACATGTATCTGCAAGGTATATAATTTCTTTTCATTTCTGTGCACAACATACAAGATTGCAAATGTGTACAAGATTTGTGTTATGTCTTAAGTGGTCTATGTGGGCACAGTTCATTTGACCATTTGGTCCCTAAAATAAGTCCTATCCATCGAGTCTATATTGTTCGAGTACAAAGTTTCCTTCCTTGCTAAAATCATTATCTGTAGATAATGGCCCCTAGTATTCTAGGTCGATAGCAGAGAGGGATCGGATACTATTTATGTGACCATCAACTCCGGTTCATAGCCGGTCATCAATTATAAGCTAGAATGATTTACTATTGCCTCATTAAAAGCCTTGCCAGAAAACCCATTGGGACAAAATTGGTTCAAGGGAAAAAGAATGCAACGCGTGCTTTCAGGCCTAATAAATGCACCATTCGTTGGTTGTTTCCTGCAAGTGTTAGTTCAATTTGTAATATATGTAAAAAAAAAGAATGAATGTGGTCATACTTTAGCAGTAGTACCGTTTTAAGTGGGTCACGTTCCAGTTGTTCGGTAGTTACTCATTGTTCCCTGCTTTGACTTTGTATGATCCTTTGTCGGTGATCTCGATAATATGATATGGACCTTCCTAATTCGGTCCCAGCTTACCTTTATTCGGGTTCCGAGTGTTTAGTGTCACTTGTCTTAACACCAAGTCCGCTATATTGAAGTGTCGGAGGTTGGCTCTCTAGTTCTAATCCTTTTGACCCATAGCTTTTGGGCGGAATACCATATGAGGGAGGTCTCGTGCCTATTGTCCAACAGTTCTAGGCTGGTACTCATGGCCTCATCGTTTGACTCTTCGATCGCATATCAGAACCTGAGACTTAGATCTCCTACTTCGATCGGTATTAGCACTTTGGTGTCATAGACCAACAGGTACGGGGTAGCCCCGGTACTAAATTTTGAGGTCGTACGATATGCCCATAGGACGGGCAAAATTTCCTTCAATTTTCCTTTGGCGTTGGTTAACCTTTTCTTAAGGTTTTGGAGTATGGTTTTGTTAGTAGACTTCGCGTGCATATTTCCACTAGGGTTATAGGGTGTTGATATGAACCTTATGATCTTATGTTCCTCAAAATATTTGTTTATCTTACTGTCGATGAACTGCTTCCCATTTTTTAACATGATCTCGGTCGGCATACCGAACCGACATACTATGTTGTCCCAAATGAAATCAATAACTTCTTTATCCTTGACTTTTTGAACTTCCTGGGCTTCCACCCACTTAGAAAAATAGTCAGTCATAAATAATATGAATTGAGCCTTACGGGGTGCCCATGGTAGGGGACCGACGTTGTCCATTCCCCATTTCATGAATAGCCAGGGTAACATGATAGAATGTAGTAGCTCCCGGGGCTGATGAATCATCAATGTATTCCTCTGACATCCGTCGCATTTTTGTACGAACTCCCTTGCATTTTTTCCATGCCTATCCAGTATTAATCGGCTCTGATTACCTTACGAATCAATGATTCGGCACCCGAATGGTTCCCTCAAGTGCCTTAGTGAACTTCCCTCAAAAGATATTTGGTATCTCTCGGTCCCATACATATAGTGCCTGGGCCATCGAATGTTCTCCTGAATAGGGCATTGTCTTTGGATAGGCTGAACATGGCCGCCTATGTGCGCAGAGCTCTCAATTATTTAGGATTCGAGGGCATCTTCCTGATCATCAGGTAATCTATATACTTATTTCTCCAGTCCCGGGTTAAGCTTGTCGAGTTTATCTTGGCGTGGCCTTCTTCCACTATCAATTTTATGAGTTGTATGACCATTCCTGGGTTGAATTCATTGTCATCAACCGACGATCCCAAGTTATCAAGAGTGTCGGCTTCGCTGTTTTGATCTCGAGATACATGTTGCAAAGTCCACTATTTGAACCGATATAGCATTACATGTAGTTCCGCCAAGTACATTCGCATTCGTTCCTCTTTGATTTCGAATGCCCCATTGACTTGGTTCACCACAAGAAGGGAATTGCGCTTAGCTTCGATCACCTCGGTCCCCAGGCTCTTAGCCAGTTCGAGACCTGCAATCATAGTCTCATACTCAGCCTCGTTGTTAGTCAATTTTCATTTGTAATAGATTGTCTTACTACATTACCCGTCGGTGGCTTCAACATGTTGCCAAGTCCAGATCTCTTTGCGTTCGAGGCACCATCTGTAAACGAGGGTCCTGATTCCTGAGGAAGTCCCCGATTTCAACCACAATTCCCTTTCGACCTCGTGTATTCGGGGTAGTGTGAAGTCGGCCATGAAGTCGGCCAAAATTTGAGATTTAATGGCGGTTCGGGGTCGATATTCAATATCGTACCCACTGATTTCCACGGCCTATTTGGTCAATTGTCCCGAGATCTCAGGTTTATGAATTATGTTTCTTAACGTGTAATTAGTTACAATACATATGGGATGGCACTGAAAATACGGTTTTAACTTTCTAGAGGCGCTTAGCAAAGCGAGCACCAATTTTTCTAGGTGAGGATTTCTAGTTTCGCCCTCGCTTAGAGTCCTGATAACATAATATATAGGAAATTATGTACCTTCCTCTTTCCGGACCAGGACTCCACTTAGTGTTATCTCGGATACCGTTAAGTACATGTATAGTTGTTCGTTTGCCTTCGGAGTATGAAGCAAAGATGGACTCGAGAGGTACCGCTTGAGTTCCTCCATGGCTTGTTAGCACTCTGGGTTCCATGAGAAGTTATTCTTCTTCTTCAATAATGAGAAGAATCGATGGCTCTTATCTAAGGACCTCGAGATGAATCGACCCAAGGAGGCTATGACTCCAATTAACCTTTGAACGGCCTTGACATTTTCCACCACGGTAATGTCCTCTATGTCCTTGATATTATCGGGATTAATCTTGATTCCCTAGTTGGAAACCATGAACCCGAGGAATTTCCAAGGACCCGACTCCGAATGCACATTACTCCGGGTTCGGCTTCCTATTGTATTATTTCAGTAAGTTGAAGTTTTCCTGCAAATGTTTCAAATGGTCCTCTACTCGCAGGGACTTACCTAACATATCATCAATATGAACCTCCATTGATTTTCCGATTTGCTCCTCGAACATCTGATTTACTAGGTGTTGGTAAGTGGCACCGATGTTTTTTAGTTCGAACGACATTACGTTATAATAGTAAGTGTCATATTTAGTGATGAAGGATGTGTTTTCCTGGTCGCCTGGGTTGATCCAAATTTGGTTGTACCTGGAATAAGCATCAAGAAAGATGAGGATCTCGTGGTCGTCCATCGCATCGATCATACAATCAATGTTGGGCAAAAGAAAAGAGTCATTAGGGTATGCCTTGTTTGAGTCTTTGTAGTCTACACACATTCTTAATTTGTCCTCCTTTTTAGGGGCTACTATGTTTGCTAACCAATCCGGGTATTTAATTTCCTAAATAGATCCTATTTTGAGGAGTTTAAATACCTCATCTTTTCTATAATACTCCAGATTGGGGCCTACTTTTTTGTTTGACCAGGTGGAACTTTGGATCCAGGCTTAGCTTGTGAGTAGATATTTCCGGTGATATCCCTGTCATGCCAAGGTGGGATCATGCGAAACAAGCTATGTTAGCTATGAGGAATTTAATGAGTTTTTTTCCTAAGCTCAGGAATTGATCTCGTGGCCAGGTATACCTTACGATGGGGCAAGTGCTCGATCTATATGACTTGCTCCAGTTCCTTGACCATCGATTTGGTGGCATTAAAATCATCGAGGGCTATGAAACACCTGGGAACGTCGTATTCATTATCCTTGTCTGTCCCCTACTTTTTTGGCTCGGTCGATTCTGGCATCTTTGATTGCTATTTGGTTTCTTCCTTGGTGATCGAACTTGGATTCGTAGGTGTCAAGAGTGAAGATATCGGTACCATATCATCGACTGCGAACATCTCCTTTACGGCTGGTTGTTCTTCGTAAATAGTTTTAACCTCTCCTGGTGTTCGGAATTTAAACACATATGTAGTGTCGAGGTACTACCCTTATGTTCTGAATACAGGGCCTTCCAAACAGAGCATTGTATCTCATATCTCCTTCGATCACGTAGAACTTTGTTTCCTGAATGGTTCCGGTGATGTTCACACATAGGGTTATCTCCCCTTTAGTGGTCTCACATGCCATGTTGAATCAGTTTAGAACTCGTATTGTAGGCACAATTAGGTCTTGTAGACCCACCTGCCCTATGACCCTCGATCTGATGATATTGGTCGAGCTACCTAGATCAATTAACACACGCTTAATTAGAGACTTATTTATGAGTACATATATTACCAGTGCATCATTTTGTGGTTGCAAGATGCCTTCAGCGTCCTCATTGTTGAAGGATACGGTTCCCTCTAGTACGTAATCTCGAGTCAGTTTTTCCCTTGTGACGTACACTTTGGTGCGCTTAATTTAACATCGGTCCCTAGGGGACATCGACTCCACTGATGATCAAATTAATGATTTGGTGAGGTTCTTCCTACTCGATCTACTTATTGGAATGCCTATTCCTAAAATGATTTTTGGCTCGATCGCTCAGGAACTGTCGGAGGTGTCTGTTGAATAACCAGGCTACTTTCTCTCTCAGTTGTCGCCAGTCTTCAGTTATGTGGCCATAAGTGCCATGATACTTACACATTAGGTTGGGGTGCCTTTGGGCAGGATCGGATTGTAAAGGTCGAGGCTACTTGGTGTCTTTGATGTGTCCGATGGTAGATACAATGGCAGCAACATCGACGTTGAAGTTTTACTCCGATAACCTTGGTCTTTCAAAATTGTTCTTGATTATGAGACCCCAATTATTATGACCTCGGTCACTCCCGCTCTCACTCCTCACAGGGTTGCGTCTGGACCTATTACCTCTTTGGTTTTTATTGTATGGTTGATACTGGTCTCTATTTGATCTTGGTTCACGATCAATGTCTCTTTTGGATCGGTCACTAGCTTTGACGGGATAAACGAATCCGAAAAAAAGGCCCCAAGCTGGTCATCTTCAACGCTGATTGGTACGGCTATGGACGTCGGTCCAAGTTACTACCAGATACTCTATTAGATTTTGCTTCAACTATGGTGAAGCAAACGAGCTTCTAGTATTGAGTCCTTGGGTGAAGTCCTGAACGGCCCAATCATCTTCCACCAATGGCAGATCCATCCGTTCCATTTGAAACCTTGACACGAACTCCTTGAGCATCTTGTATCTCTTTGCTTTACCTTGAAAATTACCGACTTCCTCGTATAGACCTTGATGACTCCGACGTACGCTTTTACAAAGGCATCTACAAGCATAGGAGTGAATATAGTTGGGGGTAAGTTGCGGTACCATATCATACCTCCTTTTGACAAGGTCTCTCTGAACTTCTTCAACAGGACAGACTCGGTCTCATCATCTTTCAAGTCGTTCCCCTTAATGGCGCACGTGTATGAGGTCACAAGTTTATTTGGGTCATTTTTCCGTAGTACTTAGAAATTTCGGGCATGGAGAACTTCTTTCGGATCGACTTCAGAGTAGAACTCGGGGGGAAAGGTTTCTAAACAAACTTCTTAGAATCTAGGCCTTTTAGTATCAGTGGTGCTCCCGAGATTTGTGATTACTCAAAAGGTCATATTATATTTTAGAATCCATTTTCGTATTATAAAGCCTTGAAAACCTCCTTTTATTTCTCCTTGATTGGCGTGTGCAGTCCGGGCATGATACCGGAAAGCTTTTGTGTGAGATTTGAGAAATAATGAGTTTTGGCTTAAATAGATAATTTTAGTTGGCTTCGGTCAACATTTTGGGTAAACGGACCCGAACCCATATTTTTGGTAAATATTTTGGTCCATAGTAAAATATGGGACTTGGACATATGCCCGAAATCGAATTCCGAGGTCCCTAGCCCGAGAAATAAAATTTTTGAAGCAAAATTGTTTAACTAAAATGTAATGGTTTTTAGAAATTTAAATAGATTTGATCTTTTTGGTATCGTGCCTGTAATTTTATTCTGGAGCTCGATACAGGTCCGTTATGGTGTTTAGACCCTATCTGTGAAATTTGGTGAAAAACGAAGGCGATTTGATGTAATTCGGACCTTTGGTTGAAAAGTTAGAAATTTTGAACTATCTTGTGAAATTCATGAGTTTTGGTGTTAAATTCGTAGTTTAAGATGTTACTTTGGTGATATGATCTCACGAATAAGTTCATATGATATTTAAAGACTTGTGTGCATGTTTGGTTTAGAGCCCCGAGGGCTCGGGTGAGTTTTGAATAGGCTACAGAGTGTTTTGGACTTGGAAAATATTGCAGGTGCTACAGTTATGGTGTTTGTCACTGATCTCGCAATTGCGAGATCGAAATTCGCAAATGTAAGGAAAACAGTGATGGAAATTGCGAGGCCTTTATCGCAAATGTGAAGAAGGCCTAGGTTCGCTTAGTTCGCAAATGCGAACACAACTTCGCAATTGCGAAGAGAGTGTGGGAACGGGTGTGATCGCATTTGCGATCATTTTATCGCAATTGCGGAGGTTGTGTTCGCAATTGCGAAGGCAGCAGTAGTGTGATGGTTCTCGTATTTATGAGCTTCGTAATTGTGAAGCTCATGTCTCAATTGCGACATCTACAATTGTGAAGCTCAGGTCTCAATTGCGACATCTAGAACTGTTAAGTTGGGACTTAGACGGGAATTTCACCCATTTTTTACATCTCTCAAATCCTAAAATCCTAGAGGCGATTCTCTCAAGACCAAATCTTCCCCAAACCTTTGGTAAGTGATCCTAATCCATTTTTTCACTTTCCAATCACATTTCTTGAATTCCCAACAAAAAATCTAAGATTTTCATGGTAAAAATTGGGGGTTTTGGGTAGAACTAGGGATTTCTATAAATTGGGGATTTAAAACTCGATTTTGGATCGGATTCCAAAATTAATTGTATATCCGAACTCGGGGGTGAATGGGTAATCGAGTTTTGGTCCAAATTTCAAGTTTGGACCAAGCAGGCACGAGGTCGGGTTTTTTACTTTTTGGAAAAATTGTATAAAACCTATAATTATGCATTGGAGTTGAGTTATTTAGAATTTATTGTTGTTATTGAGTTAATTATGACTAGATACGAGTGAATTTGTGGTTGAATCGAACAGTAAAGTGGTGAATAAGCTTTGAAATACCCGTTGGCTTGAGGTAAGTGTTTGGTCTAACCTTGACTTGAGGGAATAGGAATCCCCGACTTATTTTCTATGTAAAATTCCATGAGTGTGGCGTATAGGTGTGGAGACGAGTACCTATGTGTCACCAAATTACCATTTTTAGCGTGTTCCCCTCCCCGTTTCCTATTATACTATTTCTTGTCTTAATTGCTACTTGATCATAATTTTCTCCACGTCATAATTGCTACTTGCTCATAAATGTTTCCATGCCTAATTGCTTCATATTAACTGTTGTTCTCTTTATTGAAGTATTTAATTATTTTATCATTTCGTTTTACTACTCTGTTGGATTATATTGCATTATTGGTGCCTTATGGTACACTTTGTTGGTCTCGCTGAGTAGTTTACACTGGTGAAGTTTCATAATCGTAGTGATATTCCGTTATGTGGATTGTGGTATAAGAGTTGTGGAGGATTTGAATTAACTTGTGAAACACTTGTCTTTAGTTTGTGATTGGTGCTGACTTATATATGGGGATCGGGTTACACACCGCATCAGGAGAAATAAGGGTGAATGTGATTGCTTGGTGGGATCGGGTTGCACGCCGCAACAAGGAGTAATAAGGGTGGACAGGTGGAATCGGGTTGCGCACCGCGACAGGAGGAATAAGGGTGATATGCGTTGAGGAGTAATTAGGGTGGACTGGTGAGATTGGGTTGCACGTCGCAAAATGGAGTAATAAGGGTGAATATTCATACTTTTATGGTTTATATAGTAGTATCGAGATGCACGCCGCATCAGTCATTGTTTTAGTATTCGTATCTAATGAAGTTCATTACTGAGATGTTGAAGCTCCCAAAAGATTGGTTATAGCTGAGTACTAGTAGAATAGCTGGTGTCCGTATTTATTAATGCAAGTTTATGTTATATTTCATTCTGTATTTCTTTTCGATTTTAGTATAAACTGTTGCAGGTTGTATATGTTGTAATGCCCCGCCATAGCCTCATCACTACTTCGTCGAGGTTAGGCTCGAAACTTACCAGTACATGGGGTCGGTTGTACTGATAATGCACTCTGCACTTCTTGTGCAGATTTCGGAGCTAGTTGCTAATTGAGAGGTTGGTTGTTGTTGTTGTGTTCCGAAGACCCAAGGTAGTCCTGCAGGCGTCCGCAGGCCCTGACGTCCCCATCTATCATACATTATTTATGTTTTATCTACTTTTGAGATAGATGTAAAATTTTTGTTCAGACCATTATTTGTAGTAATCGCAGATTGTTCGTGAGTTGTGACACCAGTTCTAGGTGGCTTTTATTTTGGCTTTCATTATTAGCATAAAGGTAATCTTTTAAACTGTGTTCTTCCGCATATATTTCCACAAATTCACTTTTGTTAAGTTTTAATTATTAAAATGTAAAGAAAAAGTGAAATATTATGTAACGTTGGCTTGCCTAGCAGGTACAATGTTAGACACCATCACGGTCCTGGCAGTGAGAAATTCGGGTAGTGACAAGTTGGTATCAAAGCTCTAGGTTGCTTAGGTCTCACAATTCACGGACAAGCTTGGTAGAGTTTGAGGGATCGGTACGGAGACGTCTGTTCTTATCCCCTAGAGGATACAAAGTTAGGAACGGTATCACTTCTATTCAGCTATGTCGTGCGGTTTGATATCTCAACGCTAATTGAACTCTCTACTCTGTTATTTTGTAGATGGTAAGAACATGTACCGCTTCATCAGCTGATCAGCAGCCCGATCCCCTAGTGGAAGCTCCTACAAGGGGCAGAGGACGAGGCTGAGGCCGTGATAGAGGACGAGGCCGAGGCTGTTCTAGAGGTCGAGGAAGGGGCAGGGCTCAGCCTAGAGCTCGAGCAGTACCACCAGCAACGGAGCCTCAGGTAGAGTTTGATGATGAGGTTCCGGCCCAGACCATTCCAACAGGGTCGTCTCAGGTACTAGAGGGGTTCATAGCTACCCCGGTACTTCAAGATGCTTTGGTCTGTCTAGTGGGACATACAGAGAGTGTTACTTAGGCCGGAAAACTTCCTATAGCACCAAGCGTCTCTCAGGCTGGGGGAGGAGCACAAACTCCCTCTACTCGCACTCCAAAGCAGATGGCTCCCCAGTTTCAGACTCCAGCAGCTTAGCCAGTTGGGGTAGTTCCACCGGGTGTTGTAGCTCGAATCGGTGATGGATCAGCTATGTCTTCAGATGCCTTATGGAGATTGGACAAATTTACCAAGCTTTTCACAACTACCTATGGAGGTACATCTTCAGAGGATCCCCATGACTATTTGGACAATTGCCATGAGGTTCTACCGAACATAGGGATAGTGGATACCAATAAGATCGACTTTGTTGCTTTTCGCTTATCAAGTTCCATCATGAAATGGTGGAGAGATTATTGTTTGGCCAGACCAGCTGGGTCACCAGCTCTCACTTGGGACCAGTTCTCGCAGCTATTCTTGGAGAAGTATCATCCTATCACTCAGAGAGAGGATTATCGGAGGCAGTTTGAGCGCCTTCAGCAGGATTCTATGACTGTCACTAAGTACGTAAGCAGATTTATTGACTTGGCCTGTCATGCTCTTCTTATACTTCCCACTGAGAGAGAAAGGGAGAGGAGATTTATTGACGGACTTTCTCAGTCTATCAGAATGCAGATGACTAAGGAGACAAGGAGTGAGATTTCTTTCCGGGAGGCAGCCAATGTGGCTAGACGAGTTGATATGGTTTTATCATAGGGAGTGGTCAGGGGACTGACAAGAGGCCTCGTCACTCTGGTAGATTCAGTGGGACCTCATCTGGAGGTTAGGGTACTTTTGGTAGGGGACATCATACCAGGCCGTTTCATTCAGCACTTCAGATATCCCATAGAGCTTCAGGGGGTCGTGGTCCTTATGTATCTCCTTTAGGACAGCCAGCTCATAGTGCATCACCTGCTCCTATCAGAGCACATCCTCTTCAGAGCTATTATCATAGTCAGTCGGCCCGTCAGGGTCAGTCTCAGTTTTCTTAGCTGCAGTATTCAAAAAGATGTGTTGAGTGTGGTGAGTATGGGCATATCTGGAGGGCTTGTCCGAGATTAGTGGGTGCTCAATCGTAGAAGCAGGGCTCTTTTGCCATGATCCCAACACCGCCCACTCAGCCTACTAGAGGTAGGGGTCAGGGAGCTAGAGGTAGAGGTCAGGCCGCTAGAGGTGGAGGTCAGGCCGTTAGAGGTGGAGGCCAGGCCGCTAGAGAAATGAATTTTTTGAAGAAAATTGTTTAACTGAAAATGTAAAGGTTTTTAAAAATTTAAATAGATTTGATCTTGTTGGTTTCGGGCCCATATTTTGGTTCCGGAACATAGTACAGGTCTGTTATGGTGTGTAGACCCTATCTGCGAAATTTGGTGAAAAACAGAGGTGATTTGATGTAATTCGGACCTTTGGTTGAAAAGTTAATAATTTTGACTATCTTGTGAAATTGTGGAGGTCAGGCCATTATTTGTGATTTGGTTTAAAGCCCCGAGGGCTCGGGTGAGTTTTGGATAGGCTACGGAGTGCTTTGGACTTGGAAAATATTGCATGTGCTACAGTTCTGTGTTGGCCTCTGATCTCAAAATTGCGAGACAAGAGTTCACCATTGCAAGGAAAACAGTGATGGAAGTTGTGAGGCCTTTATCGCAAATGCAAAGAAGGCTTGGGATGGCTTAGCTTGCAAATGCGAACACAACTTTGCAATTGCTAAGAGAGTCTGTGAAGGGCTGTGATCGCATTTGCGATCATTTTATCGTAATTGCGGAGGTTTATGTTCGCAATTGCGAACATTCCATCGTAATTGCAAAGGCAGCAGTAGTGTGATGGTTCTCACATTTGCGATGGACCTTCGCAGTTGCGAGCTTCGCAATTGCGATATCTGATGTTGTTAAGTTGGGACATAGATGGGATTTTTACCTATTTTTCACATCTCTCAAATCCTAAAATGCTAGAGGCGATTCTCCCAAGACCAAATCTTCCCAAATCTTTCGTAAGTGATCCTAATCCATTTTCTTTCACTTTCCATCACATTTCTTAAATTCCCAACCAAAAATCCATGATTTCTATGTTAAAAATTGGGGGTTTTAGGTAGAACTAGGGATTTCTATAAATTGGGGATTTAGACCTCGATTTAGAGTTGGATTCCAAAACCAATTGTATATCCGGGCTCGGGGTGAATGGGTAATCGGGGTTTGGTCTGAATTTCAAGTTTTGACAAAGCGGGCCCGATGTCGGATTTTTACTTTTTGGGAAAATTGTAGAAAACCTATAATTATGCAGTGGAGTTGAGTTATTTAGCATTTATTGATGTTATTGAGTTAATTATGACTAGATACGAGTGAATTGGTGGTAGAATCGAGAGGTAAAATAGTGATTGAGCTTTAAAATACCCGTTGGCTTGAGGTAAGTGTTTGGTCTAACCTTTACTTGAGGGAATAGGAATCCCCAATTTATTTGCTATATGAAATTCCATGTATGTGGAGTATAAATTACAATTTTTAGCTTGTTCCCCTCCTCGTTTCCTATTTTACTATTTCTTGTCTTAATTGATACTTGATCATAATTGTCTCCACGTCTTAATTGCTACTTGCTCATAAATATTTCCATGCCTAATTGCTTCATATTAACTATTGTTATCTTTATTAAAGTATTTAATTGTTTCATCGTTTCGTTTTACTACTCTGCTGGCTTATATTGAGTTATTGGTGCCTTATGGTACACCTTGGTTGGTCTCGCTGAGTAGTTTACACTGCTGAAATTTCATAATCGTAGTGATATTCCATTGTGTAGATTGAAGTATTAAGTGTTGTGGAGGATTTGAATTAACTTGTGAAACACTTGTCTTTATTTTGTGATTGGTGTTGATTGATATATTGGGATCGGGTTGCACGCCGCAATAGGAGGAATAAGGGTAAATGTAATTGTCCGGTGGGATCGGGTTGCACGCTGCAACAAGGAGTAATAAGGGTGGACAGGTAGGATCGGGATGCGCGCCGCAACATGAGGAATAAGGGTGATATGTGTTGAGGAGTAATAAGGGTGGACTAGTGGGATTGAGTTGTACGTCGCAACAAGAAGTAATAAGGGTGAATATTGATACTGTTATGGTTTGTATGGTAAGATAGGGATGCACGCCGCATCAGTTATTGTTTTAGTATTCATATTTGTTGAAGTTCATTACTCAGATGTTAAAACTCCTTAATGGTTGGTTATAGCTGAGTATTGGTAGAGCGGCTGGTGTCTGTATTTATCAATGCAAGTTTGTGCTATATTTCATTATGTATTTCTTTTCCATTTTAGTATAAACTGTTGCAGGCTGTATATATTGTGATGCCCCACCATAGCCTCATCACTACTTTATCGAGGTTAGGGTCGGCACTTACCAGTACAAGGGGTCAGTTGTACTAATACTGCACTCTGCACTTCTTGTGCAGATTTCGGAGCTAGTGAATGATCGAGAGGTTGGTTGTTGTTGTTGCATTCCAGAGACCCAAGGTAGTCCTACAGACGTTCGCAGGCCCTAGCGCCCCCTACTATTTTACTTCATTTCTATTTTATCTACTTTCGAGACAGATGTAAACTTTTTGTTCAGACCATTATTTGTAGTAATCGTAGATTGTTCGTGACTTGTGACACCAATTCTGGGTGGATTTTATTTTGGCTTTCATTATTAGCATAAACATAATATTTTAAATGGTGTTCTTCCGCATATATTTCCAATGATTCACTTTTGTTAAGTTTTAATTATTAAAAGTTAAAGGAAAAGGTGAAATATTCTGTAACGTTAACTTGCCTAGTGGGTATAATGTTAGGTGCCACCACGGTCTCGACGGTGGGAAATTCGGGTCGTGACAAGTTGGTATTAGAGCTCTAGGTTTCTTAGGTCTCACAATTCACGGACAAGCTTGGTAGAGTCAGAGGGATCAGTATGGAGACGTCTATGCTTATCCCACAAAGGCTACAGAGTTAGGAACCGTTTCACTTCTATTCATTTCTTTCATGCGGTTTGATCTCTCAACTCTAATTGAACTCTCTACCCTGTTATTTTGCAGATGGAAAGAACACGTATTACTTCATCAGTTGATCAGTAGCCCGAGCCCTCAGTGGAAGCTCCTACGAGGGGTAGAGGATGAGTCCGAGGTCGTGCTAGAGGCCGAGGTAGGGGAAGGGCTCAGCCTAGAGATTGAGCAGAAGAACCAGCGGCGGAGCCTCAGGTAGAGTTTGATGATGAGGTTCTGGACCAGATCGTTCCAGCAGGGCCGTCTTAGGTCCCAAAGGGGTTCATAGCTACCACGGTACTTCAGGATTCTTTGGTCCGTCTAGTAGGCCTTATGGAGAGTGTTACTCAGGCTGTCATACTTCCTGTTGCACCAGGCGTCTATCTTGATGGGGGAGGAGCACAGCCTCCTACTACTTACACTCAGGAGCTCAGCCAGTTGGGGTAGTTCCATCGGGTGTTGTAGCTCAGGCCGGTGATGGATCAGTGATGTCTTCATATGTCTTGTGGATATTGGACGGGTTTACCAAGATTTTCACTACTAACTATGGTAGTACATCTTCAGGGGATCCCCAAGACTATTTAGACAGTTGCCATGAGGTTCCACGGAACATGGGGATAGTGGGGACTAATAGGGTCGACTTTGCCGCTTTTCGCTTATCAAGTTCCGCCAAGAAATGGTGGAGTGATTATTGTTTGGCCAGACCAGCTAGGTCACCAGTTCTCACTTGGGACCAGTTCTCGCAACTATTCTTAGATAAGTATCTTCCTATCACTGAGAGAGAGGACTATCGGAGGCAGTATGAGTGTCTTCAGCAGGGTTCTATGACTGTCACTCAGTACGAGATCAAATTCATTGACTTGGCACATCATGCTCTTTTTATACTTCCCACTGAGAGAAAGAGTGAGGAGGTTTATTAAGGGACTTGCTCAGCCTATCAAATTGCAGATGGCTAAGGAGACAGGGAGTGAGATTTCATTCTAGGAGGCAGCCAATGTGGCTAGACGAGTAATGATGGTTCTATCACAGAGGAGTAGTGAGGGGACTGACAAGAGGCCTCGTCACTCCGGTGGATTCAGTGGGAACTCATCTGGAGGTTGAGGTACTTTTGGTAGGGGTCATCATCCCAAGCCGTTTCATTCAGCACTTCAAACATCCCATGGAGCTTCAGGGGGTCGTGGTCCTTATGTACCTCCTTTAGGACAGCCATCTCATAGTGCACCGCCAGCTCCTATTATAGCACCTCCTCTTCAGAGCTATTATCATAGTTAGTCGGCCGGTCAAGGTCAGTCCCAGTTTCATCAGTCGCGGTATTCAGATGGATATTTTAAGTTTGGTGAGTACGGGCATATCCGGAGGGCTTGTCCGATATTAGTGGGTGCTCAATCACAGTAGCAGGGCTCTCGTGCCATAATCCTAGCACCACCCGCTCAGCCATCTAGAGGTAGGGGTCAGCCCGGTAGAGGGGGAGGTCAGGCCGTTAGAGGTAGAGGATAGGCCGCTAGAGATGGAGGCCAGCCAACAGGAGGCCATCCTAAAGATATAGTTTAGGGTGGTGGGGTCCAGCCCCGATGTTATGCTTTTTGAGCCACGCCTGAGGCTGAGTCGTCCGATGTTGTTATCACAGATACTGTTTCGGTTTGTAGTAGAGATGCTTCAGTTCTGTTTGATCCAGGGTCTACATACTCCTATGTGTCTTCTTATTTTTCTTCATATTTGGTTGTGCCTCGTAATTATTTGAGTGCTCCCCTATATGTATCCACACCGGTGGGTGATTCTATTATTATAGATCGTGTCTATCATTCATGTGTGGTTGTTATTGGGACTCTTAATACTAGTGTAGACTTCCTACTCCTCGATATGGTTGACTTCGATATTATTTTGGGGATAGATTGGTTATCACCTTATCACGCTATATTGGACTATCATGCCAAGACTGTGACATTAGCCTTGTCGGGTTTGCCTCGATTGGAGTGGAGAGGTACTCTTAGTCATTCTGTCAGTAGGGTTATTTCTTATATAAAGGCTCGGCGTATGGTCGAGAAGGGGTGCTTGGTTTATATAGCTTATGTTCGTGATTCTAGTGATGGGGTTCCTTTTATGGATTCTGTGCCAGTTGTTTGGGAGTTTCCAGAGGTGTTTCCTGCAGACCTGTCGGGGATGCCACCCGACAGGGATATTGACTTTTGCATTTATTTGGCTCCGAGCACTCATCCCATTTCTATCCCACCATACTGTGTGGCCCCGCCATAGTTGAAGGAATTGAAGAAGTAGTTGCAAGATCTGCTTGATAAGGATTTTATTAGACCCAGTGTTTCACCTTGGGGTGCGCCGGTGTTGTTTGTTAAGAAGAAGGATGGGTCGATGCGGATGTGCAAAGACTATCGGCAGTTGAAAAAAGTTACCACCAAGAACAAGTATCCATTGCCGAGTATTGATGATTTATTTGATATGCTTCATGGTGCCAAGGTATTTTCGAAGATTGATTTAAGGTCTGGCTACCATCAGTTGAGGATTATGGCATACGATGTCCCTAAGATAGCTTTTCGCACTCGGTACGGGCATTATGAGTTTCTAGTGATGTCATTTGGGTTGAAAAATACCCCAGCAGCATTTACGAATTTGATGAACCGCGTGTCCAGGACCTATTTGGATTCCTTTGTGATTGTCTTCATTGATGATATTTTGATCTACTCCCGCAGCCGAGAGGAGCATAAGCAGCATCTTCGAATCGTTCTTTAGACTCTAAGAGACAGATAGTTGTATGCTAGGTTTTCATAATATGAGCTTTGGTCGAGTTCAGTTGCTTTCTTGGGTCATGTTGTATCAGCAGAGGGTATTTGGGTGGATCCTAAGAAGATTGAGGAAGTCAGAGACTGGACTAGACCCACATCAGCTATAGAGATCCGGAGTTTTTTTGGGTTTGGCGGGTTACTACCAACGATTTGTGGAGGGGTTCTCATTTATAGCAGCCCCGATGACCAGATTGACCCAGAAGGGTGCCCCGTTCAGGTGGTCGTATGAGTGTGAGGTAAGATTTTAGAAGCTCAAGACAATTTTAACTACGTCATCGGTGTTGTTATTACCCACAGGTTCAAGGCCATATATAGTATATTGTGATGTATCTCGTATTGGACTTGGTGCGGTATTGATGCAGAATGGAAAATTTATTGCAAATGTTTCGCGACAGTTGAAGATTCACGAGAAGAATTATCCAGTTCATGATTTGGAGCTAGCATCCATTGTTCACGTGCTGAATATTTGGAGGCATTATTTATATAGCGTGTCGTGTGAGGTGTTCACGGATCATAAGAGTTTGCAGTATTTGTTCAAGCAGAAGGAGCTCAATTTGAGGTAGAGAAGGTGGTTGGGCTATTGAAAGACTATGATATCACCATCTTTTATCATCCCGGAAAGGCTAATGTTGTGGCTGATACTTTGAGTCGGAAGTCAGCCAGTATGGGTAGCCTTGCGTATATTCCACTCGGTGAGAGACCGCTTGCTTTGGATGCTGAGGCTTTAGCCAATCAGCTCGTGAAGTTGGTTGTTTTTTAGCCTAGTCATGTTCTAGCTTGCATAGTCACTCGGTCTTCATTATTTGAGTGTATCAGAGATTGGCAGTACGATGATCCTCACTTGCTAGTCCTTAGGGACACAGTGCGGCACGTTGGTGCTAAGTAGGTTACAGTTGGAGATGATGGAGTTTTAAGGATGTATGGTCGTGTTTGTGTGCCTAATGTGGATGGACTTCGTGAATTGATTCTAGAGGATACCCATAGTTCCCGGTATTCTATCTACCCGGGCGTCGCTAAGATGTATCAGGATTTGCGGCAGCATTATTGGTGGAGGAGGATGAAGAAGGATGAGCATCATAGACCTGGTGGTTTGCTTCAAAAGATTGAGATTCCTGAGAGGAAGTGGAAGCGTATCACTATGGACTTCGTTGTTGGACTCCCATGGACTCAGAGGAAGTTCGACGCAGTATGGGTTATTGTGGATAGCCTGACAAAGTCAGTGCATTTTCATTCATGTGGTAGTTTCCTATTGTTCAAAGCGATTGGCAGAGATCTATATCCTGGAGATTGTTCATCTTCATGGTGTGCCCGTGTCTATCATTTCTAACCGAGGCATGTAGTTTACCTCGCATTTCTAGAGGGTAGTACAGCGTGAGTTGGGTACGTGGGTCGAGTTGAGCACAGCATTTCATCCTCAGAGGAGTGGACAGTCAGAGCGTACTATTTAGATTTTGGAGGATATGATTTGTGCCTGTGTTATTGACTTTGGAGGTTCTTGAGATCAGTTCTTGATGTTAACAGAGTTTGCCTACAACAACAGTTACCGGTCGAGCATCCAGATGGCTCCCTATGATGAATTATATGGTAGACGCTGTCAATCACCGGTTGGATGGTTTGACTCATGAGAGGATAGGTTGTTGGGTACAGATTTAGTACAAGATGCCTTAGACAAGGTTAAGATCATTCAGGATAGGCTTCGTACAGCTCAATCCAGGCAAAAGCGTTATGCCGACCGTAAGGTTTGTGAATTGTCATTCATGGTCGGAGAGTGAGTGTTTCTTCGGGTGTCGCCCATGAAGGGTGTAATGAGAATTGGGAAGAAGGGAAAGCTAAGCCCTAGGTTCATTAGACCTTTTGAGATCCTTGATCGTGTGGGAGATGTGGCTTACAGACTTGAGTTGCCGCCGGGTTTATCAGTTGTGCATCCAGTGTTTCATGTGTCCATGCTTCGGAAGTATCACGGCGATCCATCCCACATGTTGGACTTTAACACTGTCTAGTTGGATAGGGATTTGACCTACAAAGAGGAGTCGGTAGCTATTCTAGACCGGCAGGTTCGACAGTTGAGATCGAATAGTTATCCATCGGTTCGTGTGTAGTGGAGAGGTCATCCTGTTGAGGCAGCTATCTGGGAGTCCGAGTTCGATATACAGAGCCTATATCCCCATCTTTTCACCGACTTAGGTACTTTTCTATGTTCGTTCGAGGATGAACGGTTGTTTTAGAGGTGGAGAATGTTATAACCCAAAAGGTCATCTTTTATTTTAGAATCCATTTCCATGTTCTAAGGCCTTGAAACCCTCCTTTTATTTCTCATCGATTGGCGTGCACAGTTTGGACGCGATACTGGAAAGCTTTTGTGTGAAAGATTTGAGAAATAATGAGTTTTGGGTTAAATAGATAATTTTAGTTAACTTCGATCAATATTTTGGGTAAATAGAACCGGACCCGTGTTCTGAAGGTCCCGGAGGGTCCTTAGTAATATATGGGACTTAGGCGTATGTCCGGAATCGAATTCCGAGGTCCCTAGCCCGAGAAATGAATTTTTTGAAGAAAAGTATTTAACTGAAAATGTAATGGTTTTTGGAAATTTAAATAGATTTGATCTTGTTGGTATCGGCCTTGTATTTTGGTTTTGGAGCCCGGTACAGCTCTGTTATGGTGTTTAGATCCTATCTGTGAAATTTGGTGAAAACGGAGGTGATTTGATGTAATTCGGACCTTTGGTTGAAAAGTTAGAAATTTTAAACTATCTTGTGAAATTCATGAGTTTTGGTGTTAAATTCGTTGTTTAAGATGTTGTTTTGATGATTTGATCGCACGAACGAGTTCATATGATATTTTAAGACTTGTGTTGATGTTTGGTTTGGATCGCCGAGGGCTCGGGTGAGTTTTAGATAGGCTACAGAGTGTTTTGGACTTTGAAAAAATAGCAGGTGCTACAATTCTGGTGTTGGCCTCTGATCTCACAATTGCGAGACAAGAGTTCGCAGTTGCGAGTAAAACAGTTATGGCAATTGCGAGGCCTTTATCGCAAATGCTAAGAAGGCCTGAGTCGGCTTAGTTCGCAAATACGAACACAACTTTGCAATTGCGAAGAGAGTCTGGGAAGGGTTGTGATCGCATTTGCGATCACTTTATCGCAATTGAGGAGGTTGATGTTCGCAATTGCGAACATTCCTTTGCAATTCTGAAGGCACCAGTAGTGTGATTTTTCTCGTATTTGCTATGGACCTTCGCATTTACGAGCTTCGCAATTGCGACATCTGTTGTTGTCAAGTTGGGACTTATATGAGATTTTCGCCCATTTTTCACATCTTTCAAATCCTAAAACCCTATAGGCGATTCTCCCAAGACCAAATCTTCCCCAAACCTTTGGCAAGTGATCCTAATCAATTTTCTGTCACTTTCCCATCACATTTCTTGAATTCCCAACTAAAAATCTAAGATTTCTATGGTAAAAGTTGGGGGTTTTGGGTAGAACTAGGGATTTCTATAAATTGGGGATTTAGACCTCGATTTGGGGTCGGATTTAAAAAACCAATTGTATTTTCAGGCTTGGGGTGAATGGGTAAGGGTTTTGTTCCGAATTTCGAGTTTGGACCAAGCGAGCCCGAGGTCGGGTTTTTTACTTTTGGGGGGAAATGGTAGAAAACCTATAATTATGCATTGGAGTTGAATTATTTAGCGTTTATTAATGTTATTGAGTTAATTATGACTAGATACGAGTGAATTAGTGGTGTAATCGAGAGGTAAAGTGGTGATTGAGCTTTGAAATACCCGTTAGCTTGAAGTAAGTATTTGGTCTAACCTTGACTTGAGGGAATATGAATCCCCCACTTATTTTCTATGTAAAATTCCATGTGTGTGGTGTATAGGTGTAGTGACGAGTACATATGCGTCACCAAATTACTATTTTTAGCTTGGTCCCCTCCCTGTTTCCTATTATATTATTTCTTGTCTTAATTGGTACTTGCTCATAATTATCTCCACGTCTTAATTGCTACTTTCTCATAAATGTTTCCATGCCTAATTGCTTCATATTAACTGTTGTTCTCTTTATTGAAGTATTTAATTGTTTCATGGTTTCGTTTTACTACTATATTGGCTTATATTGGGTTATTGGTGCCTTATGGTACACCTTGGTTGATCTCGCTCAGTAGTTTACACTGGTAAAGTTTCGTAATCGTAGTGATATTCCAATGTGTGGATTGAGGTATAAGTGTTGTGGAGGATTTGAATTAACTTGTGAAATGCTTGTCTTTATTTTGTGATTGGTGTTGATTTATATATTGGGATCGGGTTACACGCCGCAACAGGAGAAATAAAGGTGAATGTGATTGTCCGGTGGGATCGGGATGCACGCTGCAACAAGGAGTAATAAGGGTGGACCTGTGGAATCGGGTTGCATGCCGCAACAGGAGGAATAAGGGTGATATGCGTTGAGGAGTAATAAGGGTGGACTGGTAGGATTTGGTTGTACGCCACAACAAGGAGTAATATGGGTGAATATTGATATTATTATGGTTTATATGGTGAGATCGGGATGCACGCCGCATCAGTTATTGTTTTAGTATTCGTATTTCTTGAAGTTCATTACTCAGATGTTGAAACTCCTTAAGGATTGGTTATAGCTGAGTACTAGTAGAACGACTGGTGACTGTATTTATTAATGCAAGTTTCTGTTATATTTCATTTCTTATTTATTTTCCATTTTAGTATAAACTGTTGCAGGTTATATATGTTGTGATGCCCCGTCGTAGCCTCGTCACTACTTCGTCGAGGTTACGGTCGGCACTTACCAGTACATGGGGTCAGATATACTGATACTGC
The DNA here is from genome assembly GCA_026770625.1 of Nicotiana glauca. NCBI lineage: Eukaryota > Viridiplantae > Streptophyta > Magnoliopsida > Solanales > Solanaceae > Nicotiana > Nicotiana glauca. Next base: position 108,352 of record MU673101.1, read on the forward strand.
ACTCTGCACTTCTTGCGCAGATTTCGGAGCTAGTGGTTGATCGAGAGGTTGGTTGTTGTTGCTGCGTTCCAGAGACACAAGGTAGTCCTGCAGGCGTCTGCAGGCCCTAGCGTCCCCTTCTATCCTACTTCATTTCTGTTTTATCTACTTTCGAGACAGATGTAAACTTTTTGTTCAGACCATTATTTGTAGTAATCGTAGATTGTTCGTGAGTTGTAACACCAGTTCTGGGTAGATTTTATTTCGACTTTAGCTATTAACATAAAGATAATTTTTGAAACGGTATTCTTCCGCATATATTCCCGCTGATTCACTTTTGTTAAGTTTTAATTATTAAAAGGTAAAGGAAAAGGTTAAATATTCTGTAATGTTATTTTGCCTAGTGGGTACAATGTTAGGCGCCATCACATCCCCGACGGTGGAAAATTCGGGTCGTAACAGGATTTGGGCGACCTTGGTTTGTAGGCCTCCACCTTTTTGCCATTAGCTTCAATTTTCTTTTCTTCCGATTCTACCCATTTTGTCAATTCCTCGAGCACTTTACTATCTCAGAGTTGGTCCCGGATTCAGCCTCACTTGGCCTTTCTATTACTGGTTCATTTATGCGAGTGTTTTCCCTATATGGTTCGGTCTCAACTCTACTGGAAGCGCGGCTTTAGTTCTGCAGTCGGGCTATCACTGCTTGTTGAGCCTGTAGCATTTCGAAGATCACCCACAAGTTGATCACATCGCTTTCACCGCTGTGTGTATCCCTGGCTACCGACTTGGCTCCCCTGCAATGTTATTTTCCTGGTCGGTGGGCAAGTTAGCGTGATGGCCACATGGGAGTTGGCATCGCTTAGATCTACGATTGGGACCTCGTTAGGGTCAGCAGGGTAAACCTCGTTGCTGGGCATTATATTGTTGTTCTCGCCGTGGTGGCCAAATTCACCGTGAATGTTTAAGTGAGCAGATTGAGAGTTTGACATCTTTGAGTTTTCCAGAAATTAAGATCTCAAAGAGCAGGAGTAAAGGAGAGTGTGTTGTGGAAATTTGTATCAAATAGCCATTATTATATTTAGCCCTACGGTAGGCGCCAAACTGCTTACCGTTAAAAATGGATAACAATTAAATGTGTAAGTGATTTTAAGGATACATGGATTAATTCTATACAAACGATAAATTGCGTTAAATTAAACAGATATAGATATAGTAAATTATCAAGCCACTTGAGGAGGAGGATTCCAGCCTTGATGAAATATCCTCCTTTAATCTGGGCTCACAGTAACTAAACACTGATGAACAAGAATAAGAACTTTGAATAGCAAAGAAAATAACAGTATATTGCCTAGGTATGCCTGCATTACCATGTTGCTATTGAATAATCAGAATCCCCTCCCCCTTCCCCCATATAGTAGGAGAATCCTACCCTAGGTAAAATTCCGTAAAAGGTAAAAAAACTTTTGTTTAACTAATCACTGGATTTTCGCTGGTACGTGCCGAGATCCACAATGTTATATCAGGCTGGTTACGGATACTACGTCCTTCTGTTAATCGTGTTCGATTTTGCGATAATGCTCATTGAAGTCTTTTGGGATTTGGACCAATCCGGGCTCATGGCTCTAATATTCTCGAGGGTGGGCGTCATGCCCCCGGAACCTGTCTCGATGACTCCCTTACCTCGATTCTGGATCCTTGTCATCACTTCCCTTACTCAATTTATTTTAACGGAAATCGGGCCGTCTTATGGGTCCGATTTCACCCATATACAAAGATTTTAGTTACCATTAATAAGATAATTTAATAAATAATTTTTTAAGAGGAGAGCAAACTTATTAGTATTTTTCGATATTAAATAATATTTAATATATAATTATTTAGTGGTGAAAAAGTAGATTAAAAAATTATCCATCTATATTATCCACTAAAAATGAATTGGATAACTGTTTTTCTTAAAAATAGGCGGATGCAATCCATATTATCCACTTAAAATATGGATACTTGAGAGTCTAACTTTTACATTTGTAACGATTCTTATTGGGTGTTCTTTAGATTTGGAAGACTAAAAATTCTCCCCAAAAGTGATCACATTTAAGAAGCCATGAATAATATAAATATCCATATTATTCACCAATTAACTTATTTTCTATTCGTATTAAATATAGGCGGGTCAAATATTTTATCCATTTTTATGTTACCCATTTTTAACACGCCCAGATCCGATCTGACCTGCTTGTTTGCTACCCTTATAATTACTTAATCATGGTTAAGTAATAAGACAAGAGGGGTTGCTCTGATGGAAACAGTCTATCTACCCTAGGATAGAGGTAAGGTCTGCGTACACGTTACCCTCCTCAGACCCCACTAAGTGGGATTATACTAGGTTGTTATTGTTTTTTATGGTTAAGTAAGAAAGTATAAAACACATGAATTACATTTATTACTTTGGTATAATTATTACCTTTTCGTGTGGTTGGGATTGGGTCCCGAGAAGGTGAAACTAGGGGTGTTCAAATCGAACCGAAAAACTGCATCAAACCGGAAAATCAAACCAAATCAACTAAAAAATCCGACTAGGTTTGGTTTGACTTGGTTTGATATTGAGTAAAAAAAAACCGAACCAAACCGACATATAAATATATAAATTTTATTTATATTTTTAAGAGTTTATAGTGATTTTTCTTTAGAAAATATAAAAATATTTGAGATCCTCTCATGTATTAACTCTGAAAGCGTAAATTAACGAAAAAATATTGTTAGACGACTAAGAAAATAGCTATTATGTGTTACTAAAAAAATTCTTCCATTAGAATATTTTAATAGATCATATGTTTGTCAATTGTTTCCATAATTACTAAACATATATTCACTTATCAAAACTTTATCTATAATTTTAACAAAGTAAGATTGAAATAATATTCATGTAACAAAAAAACCCGAAAAACCCGACAAAATCGAATCAATCCAAAATGATATAGTTGGTTTGGTTTGATTTTGATAAAAAACGAACCAACCCGGTCCATGTACACCCCTAGGTGAAACCAATCCTCGGTTCCTATTTGACCAACTTATTAATTAAAAATTAAATTACTCGGCGCAACAATGGTCAATGAAGTTTCATTTATTTATTAGGTGAAAAAAAACGAGGATTAAATTAATGGATAAAGAGGGAGATAAATGATAAATTATGGATAAATACTTATCTGTACCGGGTGTTTACACCAAACCAATATATATATGACATGTGTCTTGCATATGAGCTTTAATCATTTAATTATGGTAAATTATATATATTCTCATCTAATTAAATTAATTAATCATAGTGAGTTAATATAGTTTGGTGTAAATACTCGGTGTGGATAAGTATTTCACAGGGCTCACTTTATTATTTAATCATTTCTATTTCCTATATATATAGCCACCAAATTATAGAAGAGAAATCAAACAAACTCGAAACCTTGTGATCTGCTCTTCTACATTTGTACACAACATATTACAGCCAAAAAAAAAGAAGAAAAAACCAGAACTGAGAGTTTAACAATCTTTCGTAGATTTTTTCAAATTTGTACAGGGGATTTTATTTAAACTTAGGAATTTGTTTTGGGTATGGTATTGGTATAACACGAGGACGAAATAATGCAAAGTGAAAAGAAGAAGAGAATGCGAGTAGGAAAATACGAAGTTGGAAGGACTCTTGGTGAGGGCAGTTTTGGTAAAGTGAAGTACGCGAGGCATGTTGACTCTAGTCAACCTTTTGCCATTAAGATTTTGGAGAAGGCTCGAATCCTTGACCTTAAGTTTATTGCTCAGGTCTATATCCGTTATACTGACATATATATATACATACATATATATATATATACACACACATATATATATATATATATATATATATATAAAACTATTTAAACAAATAATTTCTCTAAAGAAAATGGAAGATTCAGTGGTGAAATTAGAAAAAGTTAATTTGCCTTTTTCATTTAGTGGCCATTTGTCGAATCGGACACTTAACTCCTGCCCCCAACTACCGGGGAAGCCACACTTTAACTTGTTGTCTTGATGTATGCCCTTACATCGAGCGTTCTGTCTACTGAACTCGACACTATATAGTAAAACGAAGTTGAAAATTAAAATATCTCGAGATAATAAATTTATAATGTGTTTCATATTTGTATTGCAGATTAAGAGGGAGATTGGAAGTTCAAAACTCCTCAAGCATCCTAACGTTGTAAGATTGTACGAGGTACGTAGATTTTCTCTTTGTATATTTTCTTTGCATTATTTTCAAATACTTGGAATTAAAAACGTACAAAAAGTAGTTTTCTTCTCGTAAATTTTGTCCTCGCAATAATTAAGGATATAATGCATATATATTTGCCGTTCTTTTATTGTGAAAATCTGTATTTAATAAAAAAATTATAAGTTGAGGGGATTGTGATAATTAATTTTAGTTGGTGGAAAATAATAATTTGAAGCCATATTATGAGATTTTTTTTCGACGTTACCACATTATGGACTACTCAATAACCATAAGAGTCAAACTCAATGATTTAAGTATATTTACGCATCTAGTTTTATTTCTTTATGATTTGACATGATAATTTTCAAAGAAGATGATAGTGTTCGTCTAAAGTTTTCATTTTATCCCAACAAAAACTACTTAATTCAATCAAAATTTAATTTAGTAATAATAAGTTCCTGACAAAAAAAATATCTTTTTTTTTCTTTAGGTTACTTAGAAAAAGATGTAGTAATTAATGTCTGTGATGACTTTTAACTCAAGCTGGCAAGCAAGTAGTATAGTACTAATAATAAGTTCCACATGATTTGCACCTATTTAATTTCGAATTTATTATCATAACATCTCCACTAAACGTTTATATATTACCAAAAATGTCACGTACTGAGTTTGGAATTATTAATTTAATTACAATATAATTTCATCTAAATTTTTCGCATTATTGTACGTTATGTTCTGTCATTTATTCCACTATTTCCAAACATTTTCCTTGACTCACGCTCCAAGTTTATATGAAACAATAGAATATAATTTTCTACCGACTTTCCTTTCCCCATATACACCGGCAGGATTTGAAGTTTATGAATCCTTATATACAA
>MDKF010689427.1:0-42526 GCA_026770625.1 Nicotiana glauca
TGTAACTCCAAAGGGATTTTATTCATGATTGAAAAAGGTTCATTTTAAATTGTGCTCATCCTGCACATTTATTAACATGATTTAATCACTTATTATGACCCTAAAAAGAAAAGACAATATATTTTCACAATTTTATTTTTTAAAAATAAGGCCTAATTTTGCAGATACGGCCCTTCAACACTTCAATTGAAGATTTTAAGGCTATGCTTACTAACGACTCAAAAGGTGATCATTTTTGTATAAACAGCCTTCCGGCGTCCTTTTGAGGGACATTCAACTTATTTTAAACAAGAATAGCATCACCCGACTTATTTATAACAAAATCAAAAATTTTGACATTTTTTAGTTATTTTTTGCAAAAAGGTGTGGTTGGACCCGTTAAGGGTTGACTACGTATCACGCCCCGAAAGACGAGAATCAAACCGGCATAGTTCGGTCAAATTATTTTTAGGCAAACCATTTTTTGATTTTTGGCAAAATTGAATTATTCCAACTATTTTGATGACAAAATTTTCTAATTTTTTATTGGCAAATCTAATTATATTTTCTAATTTTGAGAATAAAATAACAAAATTTTATTTATTTTCATAACCCAAAACAAATTTCTAAAATCAACAATTTTTTTTTTTTATAAATCCACCAAATTTCGACAGAGTTTCGACAGCATTTGAATATCTTCTAAAATCAATAATTGTTATTTTCTCTTTTTTTTTCCCTCAATTCTTTTTCCTAGCCGGTCAGCATGATGGCTCGAGACAAATAAATGCAACATATAATCATGATGGTCTTTTTCATATTTGGGTTACCTGTCCTAGACGGACCCAACCCCTGTGTTGAGTCCCCTAAGACATATATGATGCAAATAAACGTCCCTATTTCTAAGTTCAAAACCTGGTTATTTGTTCTAGACTGTGTACCCGAGCGGACAACTCGGATCAAGGAGGGGGCTACGTACCGGGGACCCGCAGGATCGTCCGGCTTAGTAACTTGTCCGACCGGTCAACATTTTTGGGTAAACGGACCCGGTCTCGAGATTGAATGGTCCCGGAAGGTCCGTAGAAAAATATGGGACTCGGGCATGTGCCCGGAGTCGAAATTCGAGGTCTAGAACCCGAGTAAAAGAATTTTTAAGTTAAGGAAAATGGAAATGAAAATTGATTAAAAGACTATGGTATCGGGCTCGTATTTTGGTTCCGACGCCCGGTGTAAGTCTTATATATTGTTTAAGTGCATTCTGTGAAGTTTGGTCGAAATCAGACGTCGTTTGACGTGTTTCGGACTATAAGTTCCAAGTTTGAAAGTTCATGAAGTTTAAGAAAAATTATGTGTTTTGAGACTTGATTCTATGTAAATGATGTTATTTTGGCAATTTGATCGCACGAGTAAGTCCGTAGGATGTTTTTGAGGTTGTGTGCATGTTTAATTTGGAGCCCCGAGGGATCGGGTGAGTTTTGGATAGGTGTCGAGTTGCATTTTTGAACTTTGGAAAATAGTTGCATGTCAGGTCTGATATCTTCGCATTTGCGAAGAATTTCTCGCAAATACGAGACTTGCAAATGCGAACTCCCCAATCGCAAATGCGAAGTCTGGGGATTTGGCTTGGGATCACAAATGCGAATAAATTTCTCGCAAATGCGAGTAAGGGAATTCCAGGCATTGGTCGCAAATGCGATCACAGTGCCCGCAAATGCGAGACTGCCAAGATCGCAAATGCGATCGATACTTCGCAAATGCGAAGTCTGCACTTAGGCCCAGTGTTTGCAAATGCGAACTGAAATGTCGCAATTCCTAGCCTTGTTTAGTTCGCAATTGCGAACCAAAGTTAGCAATTCCCATATCCGCAGCCCAGCAATTTTTATACTTAGTCGAAATTTCGTCACTTTTCACCATTCTTTCAAAATCCAAACACCATAGGCAATTTTTCAAGAGCAAACTTCATCCCAAATCACTTGTAAGTTGATTTTTACTCAAGTCTTTCAATCTTTAACATCATTAAACACGTTTTCCACTTGAAATCAAGGATTTTCATGGGTGAAATTGGGGTTTTTGGGTAGAACATAGGTTTTCTATAAATTGGGGAGTTGGACCTCGATTTGAGTTCCGATTTCGAAACAAATTACGTATTTGAGTTTGTGGGGGAATGGGTAATAAGGTTTTGGTTCGAACCTCGAGTTTTGACCACGTGGGCCTGGAGGCATTTTTTGGAATTTTTGGAAAAAACTTGGGAAAATCATTTTTATGCATTCAAATTGATTCATATAGTGTTTATTAAAGTAATTGAACAATTTATGATTAGATTCGAGTGAATTGGAGGTGGAACCGCGAGGTAAAGCGATAGTTGAGGATTAAGTGGATTTCAAGGCTTTGAAGTAAGTGTTTGGTTTAACCCTAGCTTGAGGGAATAGGAGTTGAGTCTTTTTGCTAATTGCTATGTGATCGAGTACGAGGTATAGTCATGGTGACGAGTATCTATACATCGGTGTCTAGCATGACCGTGAGTGCTTATAATGTGATTATCATGACTTAGCTGTGAACTCCGTGTTTATTCGAGGATATCTAAATGTTGTGAATAGCATGTGAACGGTAAAATGATTAATTGATTCTTGGGAGCATTGGCTCGAACTGTGATACGAATATTGAAGGCATACGAATTGACTTGATTAATTGGAGTGTTGGCTCAAAATAGAAGAGTGAATTATGAGATGAGGAAAAATAAGAAAGGTTGTTAATTATTCTGTTGTCGGGACGTTTGGTTGAACTTGTTGGATTATTTCCCTTGCCGGGATGTTTGTCAAATATTTGCTTATTTTTATGTCTCTTAACTGTGACTATTGTTTGGAAAATCAATCTGTTAAAGGATATTGAGGAGCGGGTTGCACGCCGCAACAATGATATTGAGGATCGGGTTGCACGCCGCAATAATAATATGCGAGGATCGGGTTGCGCGCCGCAACAACGATACCTGATAAGTGGTATTTATGGATCGGGTTGCACGCCGCAACAGTGATATTTGTGGAGCGGGTTGCACGCTGCAACAGTGATATTTGTGGAGCGGGTTTCACGCCGCAATAGTGATATTTGTGGAGCGGGTTGCATGCTGCAACAGTGATATTTGTGGAGCGGGTTTCACGCCGCAACAGTGATATTTGTGGAGCGGATTGCACGCCACATTAGTTATTGATACCATGTGTTTGTATTGAGAATTGTTTCCTTGTTCATTGTGAATCTAAGTTGTTCTAATTTGTTATTTAGGATTACTGTTGAGATAGTATCTCGCCATTGCATGTCTCCCCCTCCCATGTTGTTAATTGCCTTGTATTCGATGTTCCGTTGTATATTTATAACTGCATAGGTTTATGTGGTGTCTAGTCTAGCCTCGTCACTACTTCGTCGGGGTTAGGCTAGACACTTACCAGCACATGGGGTCAGTTGTGCTGATGCTACACTTCTGTGCATTTTTGCACAGGTCCAGGTTTTGAGGAGCAGCAGCAGCAGTAGTACGGGAGCAGGATTTCATTATCACGAGACTGAGGTAGCCTTGCAGGCGTCCGCAGGCCCGGCGTCTCTTCTTTATGTTTTCTTTTAGACTGTTGCCTCATTGTTTTCGAGACAGACAACTTATATATTCTTTCGGACCATTGTATTTAGTATTTCTTTAGTAGTTCGTGAGTAATATGACATCAAATCTTGGGTAGAGGCTACAATTGATTGTTCCGCATTTTGATTAGTATTTATCAGACAAACTTCCGCTATTGTTCTTATTAGATTTAATGTTCTATATTGATGCTATAAACGGTTAAAAATAATTGTTTAGAATGGAAAAGGTAGTTAAGTTGGCTTGCCTAGCTACCACGAGTAGACACCATCATGACTCTGATGGTAGAAAATCCGGGTCGTGATAGAGTGGGTCTTTAAATGGAAAATGAGAGTGATGACGATTCAAATTGGCAAGCTAAGGCTCGTCTATGGTTAAAGGTTTTTGTCACGAACCCAGTTCGCCATTCGTGAACTATCATGACACTACCTAATCTTTATGACTAGGTAAGCTTAACAAATAAGGAAAAGAAACAATTTCGAAAACAAAATAATTAAAAACTGAGATAACAAAATGAAACAGTATTTAAGATGATGCCCGGCATATAACAGTACAAGAATCTCAACCTAACACTCCCAAAATCCAGAACCCCATGAATCATAAGCTAAGAGATACATAAAAAGCTCTAACTCCATAAATGTCTATCAATAAGGAAAATATAGAAGGGCTATACTAGTACAGAGAATAGAAAGGGACTTCTTGGTCTCGGACGCGACATATATATACCTCAAAGTCTCTACAAAAACGCATTGCCTCAAGGGTGATAAGACTGAGTGGAAGTACCTGGATCTGCACATGAAAAACATGCGCAGAAAGGGCATGAGTACACCACAGCGGTACTCAGTAAGTGCCAAGACTAACTTCGGTCGAGTAGTCAAGAGGAAGGTCAAGGCCCTACTGATTATAGCTAAAAAATAAGATAAAACAGTATAGAATAAGACAATATAATTAAATGCTAACAGTATGAACTAACACAGTATTATAAGAATTACAACAACCACTACAGAGACAGAAGTAATCACGAAAGAATACATCTCAGCATAGAGATAACAATCAGGGATCTCCCAAGATACTGTCCTATAGTCCAAAATATAAATATCTAGTGGATCTCCCGGGATACCGTCGCGTAGTCTAACTCATAGTATGCGAGGATCTACTGGAATCCCTATCTGTAGTCCCAAATCAATACAACATTATGTATTTATAGCTATAAGATATATTGTAGCTAAATATAAAATTTTTCGTAGCTAAACACTTTGGCCACAAAATTTTTTTCCGTAGCATTCGTAGCAAGAAGTGGCGTAACTAAAAGTTAGCTACAAACTTTACATGATCCATGGCTAAAACTAATACTTATTGCTATGGAATTTTTATATGTCGTAGCTGTGATATTAATATACTCTTGCCACGGGAAAGATGACTATAGCAGTATTTTTAATTTTTTGCCACGACAAATAAAATGTGTAGCTATCTTTATTTTGTAGCTACAAAGTATTGTATTGTAGCAAAATATTTAATTTGTTTGCCACACAACTTTAAAGTTTATGGCTATTTCTATAACTTAATTCCGTAGCGATAGTACTCGCATTCAACTACGGATAATCATAGCAACAAATTGACGTATTTGCCACAAATATTTTCTTATTGTAGCTAAAAATTCATATTTTAGCCATGAAATATATCTTATTATAGCAAAATATCTTTTTTATTTGTTACAAAAAGTAAAAATATGTAGCCTGGTTTGTGATAAATGCAATATTAAAAAAATTAATAAATTGTCCAACAATATCATTCAAAATAGTGGAATATCATGTTACTCAAACATATCAATACGCTTTAACAAAAGATATAATAATTATTCATGTCCTCTTCAATCTTGATACTTCCATCACTACTCCACGACCTGCAACAAGAATTTAAAAACATATATAAGAAAATAGACAACAAAGTATTTTCGCCGAAAAAAAAAATTTACTTGTTAATGAGAATAAATTTTTGTAAGGATAATATAAAAAGATATTAGTAAGTAGTATAATAAGTTACGATCTGATTTACATCATTTGACTGTCGATTTTGAGCTGCAAGCATTATTTGAAATTTCTTTTCCCATCGTTTTTTCATTTCTTCTAGTTTTTTATCAGTTTGTTTCTTGATTTCTTCAACTTTTTCATTAGCTTCCCTTTTAACTTCTTCGACTTGTTTAATAGCTTCCCTTTTAACTTCTTCCACACGCTCATTTTCTTCTTTTCTGGTCAATTCTACTTGCTTTATAAGTTGTATCTTTGTTGGTCGACCTCCAAAATATTCACTGATATTCTTTTCGGGACCATATGCTCGAAGATATCCATTTTTTTCTACCCCAAGTACTTTGTCAAAAATATCATAATCATTTAAAGAAATTTCTTCTTCTTTTTGTTGCTCTTTTAATTGGTCAAACTGAGCCTACAATCAATGATGCAAATTAATTAAACATAAGCGCAAATGTATATTCTAAAAGTAGATAAAGATAAAATAGAACAAATTGATATTACAATGACATCTTGTTGGAAATCATCAACTTGTTTTCCTTTTTTTCTCTTTCGAAATTCCAAAAAAACTTCAACACGAGATGGAGCTTTTCTATTTTTTTTTATCCTGTAAAAATAATAATCATTGTCATAAATTGAATAAGATATGTAAATATAATTCCGATAACTTTATTCTAAAAAATTATCATGTTGTTCATACCATTTCGTATCTAAGTTTTGCATAACTTTTGGTTCCACTATATGGGGGCAAGGAACGTTTCGATCTATTTGTCTTGTTTTGCATGCTTTTTTTCTGAAAAAAAAAATAATTAATAATATTAGTTTCTACAATATATAATAATTTAAAAAGAACAAATAGATTAATTAAAATACCTGAAAGTCAGCATCACTCCAAAGGTTAACCAAATATTTCCATTCATCTACCGTAATAAGTTTAGGCTTATTCCGTAAGCGAAGTTGATAAGTTGTTCTTGAATAAAAATATTTATTTTTCAACTTGTGCCTATAGTCTCTGTAGAGGTCATTCATATGACCGAGAATTGCACATTTTCTTACCTCAGAGACATCAAAAATAAACTTTTCCTATAAAAAAATTATACATACCATTATAAAAGTTAGTACTAGTGATTTAAAACCAAACTTAGTATCTCAAATTTTTAATTCACCAAAAATTAAAAAAATTATAAACTTTATTAATTTACTAGTTTTCTTACCAAGATAATGTCCCACATGTGGTCGATCTTGTCTTGCTCTATCTCTTTCCAACCATTTACTTTTAATGGGCAGCAAGTTCAACTTCTAACTTTTTGACCCAAAAACCAAGTGAAATCGGTTGCATTCTCACCAATAGCTTGATGATCTTCATCAAATTGAATGGCCAATTTTTGTCCTGCATGTAAATTGATAATATTCACACATCGTGTAGGCCCTCTGATTTTTCTTTTCACAACATTAGAACCTACATTTGAAGATTATATAAATATACTTCAAGTAAAAATATCGAAAGAATTGATAAAGACCAATAAAAAAAATACCTATAGAATTTGCTGATTCATGTTCTTCCACAACTGTTTTACTCACTTGTTCAGACGAGTTCTCCCTGCAACTATTTTCTCCGAGAAAAGAACTCATAAAAATAATATTTTTTTGGAGTGTATAAATATCAATTGACTTATCTTTATGCCTCACGTAACTGAGCAGCATATTCTTAACATCTAAAAATTGATAATATTCACACAGCATGTAGGCCCTCTGATTTTTCTTTTCACAACATTAGAACCAACATTTAAAGATTATATAAATATGCTTTAAGTATAAAAAATCGAAAGAATTGATAAAGATCAATAAAAAAATACCTATAGAATTTGCTGATTCACGTTCTTCCACAACTGATTCACTCACTTGTTCAGACGAGTTCTCACTGCAACTATTTTCTCCGAAAAAAGATGTCACGATCCAAAATCCACTAAGGGTCGTGGTGGCGCCGGACACCTCTGTCAGGCAAGGCAATAAAATTATCAATTAAATCCTCTTTTAATACTTTTAAAAATCTAAGGTTTTTTCCTTCTATTTTTCATAAATAAAAGATCACTACTTGAATTCAAATTTAAATAATAACAATTAGTACAATCCTTCGAAAACCATCTCAGAAACCCGGTGTCACAAGTGCTTGAGCAACTATCGATAAGGAAAGTAAAATACAACATCTGTCCGAAATACAGTGGACAGGGAATAAATAATAAAAATGCTGAAAGGAACTACACTAGCTACGGGTCATCTCGAACAATGCAGCTCACCTAGTCCCAGAGTCATCCATGTTGCTACGCCCAGTAAGCTGCTAGTGGTAAATATGTCTGTGCCACAAAAATACACAGAAGTGTAGTATAAGTACGTAATCAATGTGTACTCAATGAGTATCCCGCCTAATCTCAAAAAGGTAGAGACGAGATGACCAACTTCGACACTCACTAGAGGTCAATTATTAATATTATAGAAATGCGAGGAAAATCATGGATTTATATAGTAGTTCAAATTCGCGAAGCCAGAAAGCAGGTAAACACCTTCAACAATTAAGCAAGGGCTTCCAAGGGTTATTCTTTATTATCTTATCAATTTATATCAAGCCACGAAGGGCCAGATCCAAATTTAAAATTCTAAAGCGATAAGTAACATGCGCAAATTACATCGAGGCGACGTCCCGATCCAACAGGAATGTAAACTGTGCACTGCCGAGGGTCGAGCGGCCTGAACCAATATAGATGCATCTATTTAATCTACCGAGGCATTCAGCCTGTTCCATAAGTAAACACATATCCTGCTCGCGAATCATGCAAGCGACGCAAGTACATATAAAATACATGCTCAACTAGCCAAGTAGAAATCTATCGGGGATATATATCCAAACAAGACAATTTCTCTTTTTATCAATTCAGGAAAATGATGTTTAATTTCCTTTTTAAATTCATTTACTAATCAAAGGTGATTTGAACAATTTAAGCTATCAATGGGGTCGAAATAATTCAAGTATAACATGCTTATGGGTCCTAACTACCCGAACAATAGCATGATAGTAGCTACGCACGGACTCTCGTCACCTCGTGCGTACGTAGCCCTCACATATAGGAGCACATAATTAATGATTTCACCTATGGGAACAATTCCCTCTTACAAGGTTAGAAAGGAGACTCACCTCGCTCCGAAGACTTATAACCGGCATTTTATATTCTTCCGAAGGCTTGAAACGACACACAATGCACCAAAACTAGCTAATTAACGAATAACTAATGAGAACATACTCAAATACTTATTAACAATTCAAATTATACAGATCCCCAAATCCGTTTAGTGAAACGACAAAAATGCCCTCGGGCCCACGTGCCCGGATTTCGAAATATTTTGAAAATAAAGATTACCCATGACCTTAGGAACTCAAATATATAATTTTCTCTAAATTCCATACCCAAAATTGTGGCTAAATTCCAAGAATATAATTTTCTAGGTTTTCTACCAAAACTATAATTTTTATACAAATGTCCATGCCCAAATCCTTCCAAAATTGATGTATTTAACTCAAAATAGGTTGGGATAACTTACCTTAACATTGATGACGAAAATCCCCTCTTGAAGCTCTCCAAAATCGCCCATACCAAGTTGAAAATGGGAGAGAAATGACCATCTCCTGATTTAAAATAACCTTCTGCCTCCTGGTACTTTCGCTTCTGCGGAATCCGCTTCCGTGGTCCCGCTTTTGCGGAAAAGATTCCGCTTCTGTAGTCCCTGGGCTCTAGCCCAATTTCGCTTCTGCGGACGTCTCACCGCTTCAGCGGTTCCACTTTTGCGGAAAACCAGCCGCTTCTGCGGCTTCCACTGGGCCTCCCATTTTCGCTTCTGCGATAAGCCCACCGCTTTTACGTATCTGCTTCTGCGGATTCCTGACCGCATAAGTGGTCCCTGCTCCCTTCACTCCCAACCGCTTCTGCGGTTCCTTCCTCAGTTCTGCGGGGCCGCTTCTGCGGTCCCAATTCGGTAGAAGCGGAAATACCAGCAACCAGCAACTTCAGCCTTCCAAAATTCCATTTTCGATCCGTTAACCACCCGGAATCTACCCGAGGCCTCCGGGACCTCAACCAAAACTACCAACCAATCCCAAAAAACATTACGGACTTGCTCGGGGCTTCAAATCATATCAAACAATGCTAAAACCATGAATTACACCCCGATTTAAGCGTTATGAACTTTGAACTTTCCAACTTCTATTTCTGATGTTTAAACCTATCAAATCACGTCCGATTGACCTCAATTTTTGCACACAAATCATATTTGACATTACAGACCTACTCTAACTTTCGGAATTGGATTCTGACCCCGATATCAAAAAGTCAACCTCCGGTCAAACTTCTCAAAAACCTTCAAATTTCTATCTTTAGCCAAATGGCTCCAAAATGACCTACGGACCTCCGAATTCACTTCCGATCGCGCTCCCAACTCCAGAATCACCATACGGAGCTACTCCCAATCTCGGAATTCCAAATGGACATTGATATCACTGATACACACTTCAAACCAAACTTATGAAATTTCTTCCAAAATGCCAACTTCCACAATAGGCGCCAAGACGCTCCCGGGTCATCCAAAACCTGATCCGGGCATACGCCCGAGTCCGAAATCATCATACGAACCTGTTGGAACCTTCAGATCCCGATTCTGAGGTCGTTTACTCACAATTCCAATCCTAGTTCATTCTTTCAGCTTTAAGCTTCCAAAATAAGAATTCTCCTTCTAAATTAACTCTGACTTCCCGAAATTTAATTCCGACCCCACTTGCAAGTCATAACACCTGAAATGGAGTTGTTCATGGCCTCTGACTGCTGAACGGAGTGCTAGTACTCAAAATGACTGGCCGGGTCGTTATATTCTCTCCCACTTAAATATACGTTCGTCCTCAGATGTGCTGAGAACTATACGGAAGTAGTCTGAAATCACTGTTGAACTTCTCATGCACCTTCCCGTGCTACCTCAATTCAGTTGAGCACATTAGCTCGATAAATTCTGAAGATATTTCCTTTTATTCAAGAAAATAAGCCTTAGAGCCTGATTCCAACATCCGGAATCCTATGCCAGGCCCGTTTCCAACATACGACCACCATATCAATCACTACACGTTGTACTCAAACATGACGGCATAACTTTGCTTGATTCTTACTTTGCAACACTTAGTCCACAGGACCACAATAGCCATTTTATGATCAACTTGGTCAAAATCCTACTAATCTGATGTTCCCATTGCACCCCATGATATATACACGTCTTACTCTATCCTTTACCATACCACCATGACGGAAGATATGTACCAACATTCATAATCGACTGCCGAGTCAACAAAACATTAGGTCTATACTCCTGACAAAACCTTCACCTCATTCTGAACCCAATAATGGTCTTATCTCCATAACATACCTCATACAGCTGGATTGCACAGAATCCTAGATCAAGAGATCTCGTCTCATCCGATACGACTGCTCAGGCAATAAGCCACCCCAGAAATTGTTAAAATCTCATATATGCACCAATAGGCCACCAATTTAAATGCAATTCCAAAGGAAAACGAACTCTGGAAGGAAGTACCTAACTCCCGCACTACTACGGACTTTCCTTAGAAAATAGGAAGCAGGACATACAAAATTAGCATATAAAAAATTACACTCAACATCACACTGTTGCGGTGTGCAACCCGATCCACACAGCATAACCATAGCGGCGTGCCACCTTATCCTCACAATATAATCATGGCAGCTTGCCACCCGATCTAAGTAACATACCCATGGCGGCATGCCACCAGATCCACACGTAGAACTCACATAAAGAGTTATACATCGGGCCAAGCTGCCCATTACAACAAGATATCGAATTTGGTCACAAGCACGCTAAGTGCATAATACCATCCCTAAGGGAACATACAGCACCATAAGCTACAAAACTCAAGCACAACTGAGGTGCGATCTACAAATCTGAATCCCAAGAGCCATCTTGCTCATAATACATCACTTCCACGCTGATCCTCAACACATACACAATTTGTAAGGCCGTCTCACAACTCACACGGCGTAATGCATCACTACATAAAATATCTGACAATGAGATAACACCCTGACTACTCCATAAGGAGCGCGTTACTGAAATGAACACAACTGGCCTAATATAAAGCCCTGTTCACATGTAAATCAATCCACTAATCTCAAGCCGATTTTTGATTGCACCAACTTGGCTAATGACCCTTCAAAGGTCCATAGTAACTCACTTTTCCTCATAACACATAAGAATAACCATCATAATCAGAGCAACCTCCTCAGTTCATAACCCAATAAACAAAGTGCCCTCCAGGCCTAAATTCTCAAAGTAATGATATTACCCAAATTCCTCATACTTGGTTCAAATCCTTAGTCGATCAAGTGACTACATGTCACACTTATACACTCTTCCCGTCGGACATGCTCCCGATATCTTCTGAAATAAATAACGGGTTCGTACATCTAAACCACCAGACGCACTAATGCTGAAAAACGATCAAGAATCCTTACCCAGGATGCAAAGCCTCTTTCACAACACATCGACCTCAGGTGACACTGAAGGCCATACCAACTTATTTTAACATTCCACTCTTCTCTTGCTCATATGAGCTCGTGACATCCTCACCAGCATCGAACTGCAACCTCGATCCTCACTTCGAATTTCCATGCTACTCACTGTACCCATCGTGCCAATATACGATAGAACATGATTTTCATCATAACTCCGAAATCGTTATTATTTTAACACTTCATCATATAAGAACTCTTCACTTAACTCACTTCAGGAGAATCATAGCAACACACAGGTAAATTCCCAAAACTGTAGGATATGCAAATCTCGAAATAGTGGTCCAAGCCACCATATCCCTTCCGGAATCCGCTTCCACTTAATAAGCCATAACAGAAGAATGCTTCTGAATAACATCGATTACGGCGACCGACAAGCCTCGCACGTACCGCCACAAATCATACACATAACTCGATCACGCTGAATGAACAGATCACAGACCCCAATATGCCAAATTTAACTATGGCTAATAAATCCCTTTCCTTCCAATTTATCCTTGATTGCTTTGGAAATAATACTAACTCTCTTCAACACATAACATACTCCCTCTACACTCACCCCGAGTGACCTTGAATCGCGAGACCATGCTGTCTTAAATCTCACAAATTATTTCACATTTCTCAAATGCTGCACCATAAGGTAACACATCATAGAACATTCTGGGCACCTTCTCATAAGCTGCTACAAAGCTTGATTCTTAGTTGTACATATAGGTTTGAAATCATTAGGTACCACACTTTATCTTTTGAGTTCCACTAGGACCGTTGCTGAGAGCCACCCGCTCTGACTTGATCCCGAATATAATCAGCTCTCTGAATCTTCTAGTACACTAATACCCTCTCAATGAAGCACCTAGCAGAGTCACTCCCCTTTTAACCCGCTTCTATACAAGGTATAAATCCTGAATCTTTTCCTAAGTTCGAACATGATCCCATAAGGCTAACCATAGCACATCTTTAATAATTCCGCTGCTCAAATTACTACTTATGGTATTTTTTCCATAGCTAGGATAAACCCTCAGTATGCAAATAACCAGAAACCTCGCGGGTATTTAACCATGCAACCCAATCATAGGCGGTGAGACTCTCCCACTAAGCTTGAAGCCATTATTACAAAACTCTAGAGTTCACCAGGATTTTCAATCTCTTATTGACATAACCTTGTGCAATCAATCACCAGCATTCTTGATATCTTACCGTAGAAACCCAATTTGATGCTCTAAATCATTTAACAACACTCACACAATAGTTCCCTTTGCTGCATAACCCGTAGAACTCTCCGCAGAAGCCTCGCCAACCACGCGACCGCTAAACTGCTCATAGGAAATAACCCTCCTGGGTCCAAGCTCACTCCCTAGCTGTACCAGTCCATTTACCCCTCGTGGACACCCATTAAATGCGTGGCAACATCCTTCCACTTCAAAGTCATGCAACATCTTTCTTCATTTCAAGCAGCTCCTTTCCGTCATACTAAAATTCCTGCCGCATAACAACCCCATACTTCAAATTAACTCTACGGACTTCCATTGACCGACGCTAAGATCCCATATCCTTCCAACTATCCTTAGGCACGTAGTCATCCTACTACTAGGCCCTATACAGCTCCGCCACTCTCCCACTTTGGGAAAAATCACTCTTTCAATCAACTGTTCGGCCTGTGCTCCCTAAGCCTGGCCTTTTAGAAGTTTAAAATTCCGCCTGACACTTCCCACATGCCTTTCTCATCTTTTGCTGCCCAGTCGTTGTCTTAATAAAATTTATCTTCATAGAACTTGAATCCCTAATTTGCTACTAACCCCAACTTTTCCGAAGGTCCTCTTTATTGAACCGTCAACATCTTGAAATACTGATTAAATCCAGAACCACCACACCATGTGATATCTGATAGTTGTATCTCCAATACTATTTCACAATATCTTGCCCCAAGGTGAATTGTAGCCGATAATAACACCGACAAACTTAAAGCGTTGAATTAGGAAAACAACACCCCCATATAGAGGAGAACTCTACCACGCTTGCAATTGCCACGTTTCATTACTTCCACAAATCCACATCTGACCATCTTTAGTTCGATTGTCCTTCCCCTGCCGTGAATAAAATACTGAATCCCTTTGATTACACACTGAGTAAACCTCCCTTCAATTCATTCACTGCCCCGACACGTGGGCAAACACCCTATCATCACAACAACACTGCGGAATAATCGCTCATAAGCATTATGGTAACCTGTGCCTAGCTTCAAGGCTCTTAGAAGTTCTGTTACTGAGCTGAAACAATAGAATATCCTTCCATAAGGCGACCATAATAGTCAAATCAACTATACCGAGAGAATTATCCCGCACCACATTTGTAGTGCCATTTCAATTCTTCAACTTTCGATTAATAACAAGCGCTCATGTAAGATTGAGCAGGAAGAAATCAAAGGCATAAGCCTCAAAGGAATTGAACCGCACGATAAGGAAATAAAGAAGGGAAGTACTCTTAACAGCCCTGTAGCCTCCCGAGGATAAGTACACACGTCTCCGTACCGACCCGCGAGACTTTACTAGACTTGCTCATGACTCGTGGGACCGACGAGAACCTAGTGCTCGGATACCATGTTGTCACGACCCAAAATCCACTGAGGGTTGTGGTGGCGCCAGACACCTCTGTCAGGCAAGCCAAATTTAAATTTAATTAATAACAATTAGTACAATCCTTCGAAAACCATCCCAGACACCCGGTGTCACAAGTGCATGAGCAACTATCGATAAGGAAAGTGAAATACAACAACTGTCCGAAATACAGTGGACAGGGAATAAATAATAAAAATGCTAAAAGGAACTACACTAGCTGAGGGTCATCTCGAACAATGCAGCTCACCTAGTCCCGGAGTCATCCATGCTGCTATGCCCAGTAAGCTGCTAGAGGTAAATATGCCTGTGCAACAAAACTGCACAGAAGTGTAGTATGAGTACGTAATCAACGTGTACTCAATGAGTATCCCGCCAAATCTCAAAGAAGTAGAGACGATATGGCCAACTTCGAAACTCACTAGAGGTCAATTAACAATATTCTAGAAATGCGAGAAAAATCATGGATTTATATAGTAGTTCAAATTCGCGAAGCCAGAAAGCAGGTAAACACCTTCAACAATTAAGCAAGGGATTCCAAGGTTTATTCTTTATTATCTTATCAATTTATATCAAGCCACGAAGGGACAAATCCACATTTAAAATTCTCAAGCGACAAGTAACATGCGCAAATCACACCAAGGCGATGACCCGATCCAACAGGAATGTAAACTGTGCATTGCCGAGGATCGAGCGGCCCGAACCAATAGATGCATCTATTTACTCTGTCGAGGCGTTCGGCTCGTTCCATACGTAAATACATACCCTGCTCGCGAATCACGCATGCGACGCAGGTACACATAAAATACATGCTCAAGTATCCAAGTAGGAATCTATCGGGGATATATATCCAAACAAGATAATTTCTCTTTTTATCAATTCAGGAAAATGATGTTTAGTTTCCTTTTTAAATTCATTTACTAATCAAAGGTAATTTGAACAATTTAAGCTATCAATGGGGTCGAAATAATTCAAGTATAACATGCTTATGGGTCCTAACTACCCGGACAATAGCATAATAGTAGCTACGCACGGACTCTTGTCACCTCTTGCGTACGTAGCCCCTACATATAGGAGCACATAATCAATGATTTCACATATGGGGACAAATCCCTCTTACAAGGTTAGAAAGGAGATTCACCTCGCTCCGAAGCCTCATAACCGGCATTCTACATTCTTCCGAAGGCTTGAACCGACACAAAATGTACCAAAACTAGCCAATTAACGACAAACTAATGAGAACATGCTCAAATACTTATTAACAATTCAAATTATACATATCCCCAACTCCGCTTAGTGAAACGACAAAAATGCCCTCAAGCCCACGTGCCCGGATTCTGAAATTTCTTGAAGATAAAGATTACCCATGACCTTAGGAACTCAAATATATAATTTTTTCTAAATTCCATACCCAAAATCGTGGCTAAATTCCAAGAATATAATTTTCTAGGTTTTCTACCAAAACCACAATTTTTATACAAATGTTCATGCCCAAATCCTTCCAAAATTGATGTATTTAACTCAAAATTGATGGGGATAACTTACCTTAACATTGATGATGAAAATACCCTCTTGAAGCTCTCCAAAATCGCCCATACCAAGTGGAAAATGGGAGAGAAATGACCATCTCCCGATTTAAAATAACCTTCTACCTCCAGGTACTTTCGGTTCTGCGGAAATATACCCGCTTCCGCGTGCCCGCTTTTGCGGAAAAGATTTCGCTTCTATAGTCCCTGGGCTCTACCCCAATTTCACTTCTGCGAACGTCTAACCACTTTGACGGTTCCGCTTTTGCAGAAAACCAGACGCTTCTGCGGCTTCCACTTGGCCTCCCATTTTCGCTTATGCGATAAGCCCACCGCTTTTGCGTATCCGCTTCTGCGAATTCCTGACCGCATAAGCGGTCCCTGCTCCCTTCTCTCCCAACCACTTCTGTGGTTCCTCCCTCGGTTCTATGGGGCCGGTTTTGTGGGGCCACTTCTGCGGTCCCAATTTCGCAGAAGCGG
Source organism: Nicotiana glauca (assembly GCA_026770625.1). Taxonomy (NCBI): domain Eukaryota; kingdom Viridiplantae; phylum Streptophyta; class Magnoliopsida; order Solanales; family Solanaceae; genus Nicotiana; species Nicotiana glauca. The sequence goes on from MDKF010689427.1 coordinate 16,876, forward strand.
AAATACCAACAACCAGCAACTTCAGCCTTCCAAAATTCCATTTTCGATCCGTTAACCACCCAGAATCCACCCGAGGCCCCCGGGACCTCAACCAAAACTACCAACCAATCCCAAAATACATTACGGACTTGCTCGGGGCTTCAAATCATATCAAACAATGATAAAACCATGAATTAAATCACGATTCAAGCTTTATGAACTTTGAACTTTCCAACTTCTATTTTGATGTTTAAACCTATCAAGTCACGTCCGATTGACCTCAAATTTTGCACACAAATCATATTTAACATTACAGACCTACTCTATCTTTCGGAATTGGATTCCGACCTCGATATCAAAAAGTCAACCTCCGGTCAATCTTCTAAAAAACCTTCAAATTTCTATTTTTAGCCAAATGGTTCCAAAATGACCTACGGAATTCCGAATTCACTTTCTATCGCACTCCCAACTCCAGAATCACCATACGGAGCTACTCCCAGTCTCGAAATTCCAAACAGACATTGATAACACTGAAACGCACTTCAAACCAAACTTATAAAATTTCTTCCAAAATGCTAACTTCAACAATAGGCGCCAAAACGCTCCCAGGTCATCCAAAAACCTAATCCGGTCATACGCCCGAGTCCAAAATCATCATACGAACCTGCTGGAATCTTCAGATCCCGATTCCGAGGTCGTTTACTCACAGTTCCAATTTTAGTTCATTCTTTCAGCTTTAAGCTTCCAAAATAAGAATTTTCCTTCTAAATTAACTCTGACTTCCTGAAATTCAATTCCGACCCCACGTACAAGTCATAACACCTGAAATGGAGTTGTTCATGGCCTCCGACTGCTGAACGGAGCACTAGTACTCAAAACGACCAGTTGAGTCGTTACAAAAGAACTCATAAAAATATAATTTTTTTGGAGTGTATAAATATCAATTGACTTATATTTATGCCTCACTAAATTCCAACTCTCTTGTCATGTTCATGTTTGCTAGAAAGTTCATAATATAGGTTAGCTAGATGATTAAATAAGCACAAAATATTGTCTAATATCAAAGGAATGAACAAATAATTTAATATTTTATAAAAGCTTTATTGCAATTACCTGAATAAATAATTTCTTCTGCATGATGTATGGGCAAATCTTCCGTAACAGATGCATTCATGGAACTTTTTGGAGGTTCAATCACACGATCATTAGTTAATCTGTTATTTTTTTTCCGAGGACTATTTCTACCCATGTCTGATTATAATCAAGTATTTGTAAGATATCAATATATTTTGCATAATAAGTATAAAGGTAAATGGTAGTTCTGTGAGTAACCAATGATTTATGATTAAGTAGAACCTTAAAACCTGCTAATTATCTACAGAACCCCTTCATCATGACTTGCAAGATTTTATTACCCATTTGATAACTTAATCTTGTAATTCATCCACAAAATTTAAAAAATTATGTTATAGGAAAAGAAGTGTACCTTTGATGCAGGAGAAGTTCTTTTGGACTTATGAGTAAATTTGCGCTGGTAATACTGTATGAAGTTAAGATAACTGCAAGTGAAATTTATGAGAATTGAGAAGTCATGTGGTTACGACACGGATCTAGGCGAAATTCAGCTAATTAAAGACATTCTTTTGGACTCAACTTGAACTATATGGATATGCAAAAAGATAACTACTGAAGTCATCATTGTCGTTATAAAGTTCATATGGTGGAGTTGTTAAAAAGTAAAGTCATCTTTCACCAGATTACCGATACATGAATCTTGCAAGATTTTATTACCCATTTAATAACTTAATCTTGTAATTCATCTACAAAATAAAAAAAGTTAGGTTAAAGGAAAAGAAGTGTACGTTTGATGAAAGGGAAGAGGCGTGCCTTTACTCCTCAGATCTTGAAACTTTAAGTATTTTAGGTTTTTTGATTCTTTTACTTTATGTTTTGGCCCAATAGTCACTCTAATAAGAAAAGAAGATTGTGATTTTGGCATAAAAAAATTAGAGGGAAATATTTTGGAGGGAGCTCTTTTCTTTTGGTGAAATTATATTTTATTTTTCAAGTTGTGAGTTTATCTTTCCCTCCTCCTAAAAAATATATTATTAATATAAATACATTGTTATTCCATATAATCTACTTATAATAGTCAAGGCTACATTAGTTAATCAATATTAATTAGAGATGACCACCTTATTTATTTGAATTATGTGTGAAACTTATCATTAATCTAGTAAGCTCCAGTGAAATTAGGTCGAATAGAATGATGAACACAAAATAATTACATACGACTACCCTATTTATTTTAATTATATGTGAAACTTACAAGTAATTAAGACATTATGCTCTTGCAAAATTGAATCGAATTGAACGACGAACACAACAAACTACATTAAAAAGTATTATTTCGGTATAACAACAACAACAACGACCCAGTAAAATCCCACTAGTGGAGTCTGGTCGCCCTCTACCTCTCCCCATGCCTGTCAAAGCCAGCCGCTCACACCTCCTTACTGGCGCATCTGGGCTTCTCTTCTGGATATGCCCAAACCATCTGAGCCTTGCTTCCCTCAACTTGTCATCCATGGGTGCGACCCCCACCTTTTCCCGAAATATTTTGGTATAACATAATTAAGTAAAATAACTATTCTCAAAGTACTCGATCATGGTAAAGCTTGAGCGAATTTGATAAAGCTTTATTAAAATTCTATAAAAGAGTTTATCGATGTTAATTAGAGATGATCATCCTATTTATTTAAATTAAATTAGAAACTTACAAGTAAGATCCTGCATAATTGGATTGAACTAAACGATGAACATCTCTACTTACCCCGAAAGGTAGTATTTCGATAGAACATGTACAAGTAAAATAACTATTCTTGAAATACTTGATAAAAATAGATTTGATTGATTCTTGATGAAGTTTTATTTAAATTCGATATAAAATTTAACCAATGTTAAATAGAGAAAATCACCTTATTCAAATTATATCTGAGACTTATAAGAAAGGTCACGTAAAATTAAGTTGAATCCAAGAATGAACACCTCTAAATTTTTAAATCTTAACATATATAAAGTAATGTTGACCAAAGTGTATAATATGCAACTTCACATACATGTGCATTCCTTAGAGCAGGACCTACAATCCCCATAAGCGTTCCTCTATTTGATATAATTTGTACCGTACCAAAAGAACCCTAAACCCCCAACTCTCAAAATTAATTTCTCTCAAAGATGAAGCCTCATATTCATTCTTCATCTCCGCTGAGGTGGGTTACTGAGAATTTTGCTGAGAACTTAGTGGTTAATATATTTGAGAGGCTTTCTTGAGTAGACTTCAATAGTAAAATCTTAGAATTATCTGCACCACTTATTATAGCTATTTAAATTCGTGGCTATATCATTTTGTCTTGATAATTTGTTGTAGCTATTGAGCTAACTATTGCCACGAATTTTATAAATTGAAGCAAAACTGTTCATTTAGCTATACAATTTTGATTGACATAAAATGTTGTGGCAAAAAAATACTTTTTTGCTATATCAACTCTAAACATGTGGCAAAAACTAACAATTAGCTACAAATTTTTAGCGTAGCAATAAGTTTGTAGCTATTTTGGCAGCTATTGCCACGGTAGTTAGAAAATATAGCAAAAATGAGAAATTAGCTTTGTCAATTTAATCCGTGTAGCTAAGAAATTTTACGAAATTGTGAATAGCTACCAAATAATAGTTTTTATGGCTAATACTCGATAATAGCCACATTTTTTAAATTCGTAGCTAAGAATTCGTAGCTAAAGACCCATAATATTATAGTGAATGTAAATACCTAGTACTGGGTGAATCTACCCGTTGCAGTCCCGTAGTTCCAACATAAAAGTACAGGGGGATCTCCCGAAATACAAATCTGTAGTCGCAAATAAACATACAGGGGGATCTCCTGGGATACTGTCCCGTAGTCCCAAAGTAAATACACATCAGTTACACGAAGAATACTCAATTCAATTCAAATTTCATACCAAGGTAAATCAGGTATTTCTATCCTAGCATGCTGCACATAATCCAAATAAGGCAGTTTGTGCAAGTAGAGCAATTAAGTCAATTAAACAGACTTTCCTAAACTAACAACATGTTTAAATTACAAGTAGTATAAACAGGAAAAGAAATCACAAAGATAGTTACTTAAGAAAAATGGATTTTTAACAATTAGCATAAGTAGGCACTGGTCACCTCACGTACAAGGAATTTCAATTATCAACAATACCAAAATCCTAGAAGGAGTTCTCCCACACAAGGTTAGGCTAGCCACTTATCTCGAACCGGCTCAAAATCAACCCGAAACCATGCTCCTTCCACGAGTATTCGAGTTTAAATGGCCCAAATCTACTCAAATCAATTGCATAATGTAAATAAAACTTCAAGCAACTGATTTCACTAATTAATTCTAGGCTAATACATGAAATTAGAAAAAATAACCAAAACGCCACAGGCCCACGTATCGGAATCGGATAAAACTTACAAATTTAGAATCCTCACACTCTCATGAGTTCATGCATACCAAAAGTATCAAAATTGGACCTCAATTGGTCCATCAAATCACCACTCAAAGCTCTCCAATTAATCAAGCCGTAATCCACAATTTACCACTGATTTTTCCTCAATTTTCATGCTTAGAATGATAAAAATAACTATAATAACGAGCTTAAGATCCAAAGGCTTTACCTCAATGAATCCCCTTGAAAATCTCCCTTGAAAATGCTCCTTAAAGCTTCTTCCCGTTTCAAAATAGGTGAAAAATAACTCAAATTCACAAAGGCATCTATTTATATGTTCTGCCCAGCGATACCGCATCTGCGGTCCAAATTTTTGCATTTACGGTACCGCTCCTGCGCATAATCAACCGCTTCTGCGGTTTTCCATTAATCCTTCTTATCCGCACCTATGCCCCAGTCTCCGTATCTGTAGTCTCCCAGGTGCGGCAAAACTACCGCTTCTGCGGTTCCAGCCTTTCTTCCTCTTGGGCACATCTGCGGCTTCCCTTTTGCTTCTCCGGGCTCGCACCTGCGGTCCCAAAGCCACAGGTGCGGTTATGACAGCAGACTCAGCAGCTTCAGCTGCAAATTCTCAACTCCAAACTTCCCGTTAACCATCTGAAACCACCACGAGGCCACCGGGACCGCAACCAAAAGTACGAACAAGTCATATACCTCTATCCAAACTTATACAAATCTTCACAACACCTCAAACAACATTGAATCAACCAATTAGCATCGGATTCAAGCCTAAGAACTTCAAAACTCACAAATTATGTGTTTGATCAAAAAGTCTATCAAACCTTGTCCGAATGACCTGAAATTTTGCACACACGTCACATTCAACCTTACGGAGCTACTCCAACTTCGGTAATTCTATTCCGACCCAGATATAAAAATTGCACTATTGAACCGAAAACTTCAAAAATTCAACGTTCGGCATTTCAAGCCTAATTAATCTATGGACCTCTAAAATATAATCCGAACATGCCCCTAAGCCTGAAATCACCCAACGGAGCTAACGGGACAAATGGACGTCTTCACACTGCTCCCACTACGGTCTAAATTTTAAATCTTAAACTACATTTAGGGACTAAGTGTTTAGAAACACTCCGAAACTCAAAATAAATCTTTCCGGCAACTCACAATAGCAGAAACACACACGAGGAATGTAGTTAATAGCGGATCAAGGCGTAAATTCTTAAAACGACCGGCCGGGTCGTTATATCCTCCTACACTTAAACATTCTTTTGTCCTCGAACGAGCATAGAGACATACATGGAGTAGTGAAAAGATGAGAGTAATGGCTACATATCCTGCTCGGTCTCCTAGGTCACTTCCTCGACTGGCTGACCCTGCAACTGAACCATAACTGATGTAATGTTCTTTGACCTCAACTTTTGAACCTGCCTATCCAATATTGCCACCGGCTCCTCAACATAAGATATATCTTTGTCCAGCTGGATTGAACTGAAATCCAACACATGTGACGGATCACCGTGATACCTCAAGAGCATCGGAACATGAAATATCGGATGAACTCCTACCAAGCTGGGAGGTAAGGCAAGCTCATAAGCAACCCCCCCAATACGCCTAATATCTCGAAAGTGCCAATTAAACTCGAACTCAACTTCCCTTTCTTACCAAATCTCATAACGCCCTTCATAGGCAAAACCGAAGCAGAAGCCACTCTCCAACCATATAGGAAACATCACGAACCTTCCAGTCAGTGTAACTCTTCTGTCTGGACTGGGCTGTACGGAGTCTATCCTGAATCACCTTAACCTTATCCAAAGCATCCTGAACCAAGTTTGTGCCCAATAATCTAGCCTCACCCGGCTCAAACCAACCCACCAGATCTACAACGCCTATCATATAAAGCCTCATACAGTGCCATCTAAATGCTGGACTGATAACTGTTGTTGTAGCAAAACTCCACCAATGGCAAGAACTGATCACAAGACCCTCCAAACTCAATCACACATGCCCTGAGCATATCCTCAAAAATCTGAATAGAGCGCTCAATTGTCCATCCGTCTGAGGGTGAAATGTTGTACTCAACTCTACCCGAGTACCCAACTCATGTTGTACGGCCCTCTAGAACCGTGATGTGAACTGAGTACCTCTATTTGAAATGATGGAAACTGGAATACCATGTAGAGAATAATGTCCCAGATATAAATCTCTATCATCTGCTCCGAAAAATAGGTAGTACGCACAGGAATGAAATGTGTGGACTTGGTCAGCCGATCCACAATCACCCAAATGGCATCAAACTTCCTCAAAGTCCGTGGGAGCCCAGTTACGAAGTCCATGGTGATCCACTCTCACTTCCACTCCAGAATCTCTATTTGCTGAAGCAATGCACCCGACCTCTGGTGCTCATACTTCACTATATCTTTCTTCATCCACCTCCACCAATAGTGCTATCTCAAATCATGGTACATCTTGCGGCACCCGGATAGATGGAATACTGCGAACTGTGGGCCTCATATAGAATCAACTCTCGAAGCCTATCAATATTGGGTACGCAAACTTGACCCTACATCATCAATACCCCATAATCACCAATGGTCACATCTCTATCATTGCCGTGCAAAACCTTGTCCTTGAGGGCAAGCAAATGATGGTCAACAAACGGACGCTCCCGGATACGACCAAACAAGGAAGACTGAGAGACCACACAAACTAGAACCCGACTGGGCTCCGAAAGATCCTATCTCACAAAATGAATGGATAAGGCCTGAACAACCATCGCCAAGGTCCTCTCTGCTGCTGGTAAATAAGATAGAATCCCCAAAATCTCCGTTCCGTGACTCAAGGCATCGGCTACCATATTGGCCTTACTCGAGTCATAAAGAAAAGTGATATCATAGTCCTTCAGCAACTCTAGCTATCTTCTATGATGCAAATTAAGGTCCTTCTGCTTGAACATATGCTGCAAACTCCGGTGATCAGTATAAATCTCACAAGGCACACCGTATAAATAATGACGCCAGATCTTCAAGGCATGAACAATTGCAGCTAACTCGAGATCATGGACATGATAATTCTTCTCATGTACCTTCAACTGCTTGGATGCGTAGGCAATCGCCTTACTATCCTGGATCAATACCTCTTTAAGGCCAATCTTTGAGGCATCACAATAGAGAGTATAAAACCCCGAACTTGTAGGCAATATCAAAACTAGGGTTGCAGTCAAACCTATCTTGAGCTTCTGAAAGCTTGCCTTACACTCTTCCGTCCATTGGAACGGAGCACCCTTCTGGGTCAGCCTGGTCATAAGTGCTGCAATAGATTAAAAACCCTCAACAAATCTATGGTAGTAACCCACCATGCTAAGAAAACTGTGGATCTCTATAGATTAGGATGGTCTGGGCCAACTCTGAACCGCTTCTACTTTCTTCGGATCCACCTTTATCCCCTTCCTAGATACCACGTGACACAAGAATGCCACAGAATCCAACCAAAACTCAAGTTTTGAGAACTTTGCATATAACTTCTTTTCCCTCTAAGTCTGAAGTAGGATCCTCAAGTTCTACTCATGATCTTCCCGACTCATAGAGTATACCAGAATATTATCAATAAAGACAATGACGATCGAGTCAAGATATGGCCGGAACATACTGTGTATCAAATGCATGAAGGCTGATGGGGCATTGGTCAGCCCAAATGACATAACAAGGAACTCGTAATGACCATACTGAGTCCTGAAAGAAGTCTTCAGGATATCTGGCTCCCAAATTTTCAACTGGTGGTAACCGGAATGCAAGTCAATCTTAGAAAACACTCGTGTACCCTGTAGTTTGTCAAATGAATCATCAATACGAGGCAAAGGATAACGGTTCTTCACTGTAACTTTGTTCAACTGGCGATAATCAATGCACATACGCATAGAACCATCCTTCTTCTTCACAACCAAGACAGAAGCACCCCAAGGTGATACACTAGGCCGAATAAAACTCTTATCAAGCAATTCCTGTAACTGACCCTTCAATTTCTTCAACTCAGGAGGAGCCATACGATATAAAGGAATAGAAATGGTCTGAGTGCCCGACGATAGATCAATGCAAAAATTAGCATCTCTATCGGGCGGTATGCCCGGAAGGTCAGCTGGAAACACATCATAAAAATTCCGTACTACTAGGACCGAATCAACTGTAGGGGTATCAATATTGACATCTCTCACATAAGCTAGATACGCGTCACACCCCTTCTCAACCATTCGTTGAGCCTTAAGGAAAGAAATAACTCTACTGGGAGTGTGATCTAAAGCACCGCTCCACTTAACACGCGATACACCTAGCATAGCCAGTGTCACGGTTTTGGCATGAAAATCAAGAATCAAATAATGGGGCGACAACCAGTTGATGCCCAAGATAATATCAAAATCTACCATGCTGAGCAACAATAAATAGGCTATGGTCTTAAAACTACTAAGAGCAACCAAACACGACTGATAAACGCGGTCCACAATAAGATAATCTCCCACATAAGTAGAAACATAAACAGGGGAACTCAAAGAATCTTGAGATACACCCAAATGCAGAGCAAAATAAGAAGACACATAAGAATAAGTGGAGCCTGGATCGAATAGAACCGATGCATCTCTGTGACAAACCAGGACAATACCCGTGATGACAGAATTAGAGGGAACTGCCTTAGTATGGCCAGGAAAGGCATAATATCTGGCCTGGCCTCCCTCTCTAGGGCGACCTCTACCTCCCCGACCTTAACCTCTAGCTGGCTGAGCTGGTAGGGTAGTAACAGGAGTTGTAACCATATCCTGAGAACTTTACAGGGATTGTTGTTGCTGAGAAGTCTGTGAAGGTGCACCCCTACTAAGTCTGGGGAAATCCCTCACCATATAGTATGTGTCACCACACCCAAAATAAGCTCGATGTGGCAGCTATGACTGGCTTGGGCCAGGTCTGCTGGACTGACTACTAAAAGCATCCCACGCAGGAGGCACTCTAGATACTAGAGGTGCATAATAAAGCTCCTGAGGTCTGGAAGGAGCTAGAATACCACTGGCTACTAGAAGTGCTGTATGAACAGGGCAACTTATATAACCCCTACCATGACGACCTGCAGCTGGGGAACAAGACCCAGAATAATGGCCCAACTTTCGAGACCTTTTGGCCTCCCTCTCCTCTCTATCCCTAGCATAAACACCCTCAATCCTCATAGCAATGCTCACCACCTGCTGATAAGAAATATCCATCTCTAACTCACGAGCCATGGTAGACCTGATGCTGGGAATAAGCCCCTCAATAAACCGGCGAACCTTCTCGCAAATAGTAGAAACCAAGGCTGGGGTATGTCTAGCCAAGCTAGTGTAACAAACAACATACTCCGAGACAGTCATAGTACCCTAGCGCAAATGCTCAAACTCTAAGCGCCATGCATCTCTGAGGCTCTGAGGAACATAATCTCTCAGGAACATATCTAAAAATTGAGTCCAAGTCAGGGAAGCTGCCTCATCCGGACTGTCTAATTCATAAGTACGCCACCACTCATAGGCGACTCCTCGAAGCTGGAATGTAGTGAAGGAAACCCCGCTCGATCCTGATATACCCATGGGATTGAGAATATAGTAGTACTCATCTAGAAATAATAAAGCATCATCTGACGCTAGACCACTAAATACAAGAAGCTTGTATTTCTTAAACATCTTAAACCTCCACTGTTCATCCTCGGAAGTCGCTGCCCTGTCCTTAGGCTGATCTGGCAGTGAAAGTTCTACAAGCATAATCTCTAGGACCTGCTCAACATGCACTCGCTACATAGGAGTTCGGGTGGCAGGAGTCGGTGCTCCTCCCCCGGCCTGAGATGTAGCTGCAACAAGGGGAAGGAACCCTACCTGAGCTAAAGTGGTGTACATGCTCATGAACTGTGCCAGAGTCTCTTGAAGTGCTGGAGTAGTAGTAGCAGTAGGCATATTAGGTGCCCGGGCTCTGGCTGGAACTGTTGGTGACTCCTCGGTGGCAGCTCGCGCTGGTTCTCTGGCTGCACTGCGTTTGCGTCCGCAACCTCTACCCCAGCCCCAGCCTCTGACGGCTCTAGTAGGGGGCATGAGTGCCTGATCATCTCGAGTAGCACGTGTCCTTACCATTGGTGAGATAATAGAAGACAAAAGTTTAGAATTGTGATATCAAAAATCTCGCACGACAAGGAAATCAAGTGAAGTGAAATTTTCCAAACAGTTACATAGCCTCTCGTAGATAAGTACAGACATATCCGTACCGATCCGCGAGACTCAAATAAACCGGCTTGTAATTCATGCCTCCTATGAACCTAAAGCTCTGATACCAAATTGACACGACCCCAGTTCACTCTCCGTGGGCTATTGTGACGACACCTAATCTTTACAACTAGGTAAGCCAAACAAATGCGAAAAAGAAATAATTCCACAAAGAAAATAATTAAAAACCGAGATAACAGAATGAAAAAAGTGTTTAAGATGTCGTCCGACATATAACAGTAAAAGAATCTCAACCTAACACTCCCAAAATCTGGAACCCCATGAATCACAAGCTAAAAGATACATAAAGAGCTCTAACTCGAGAATGTTTATCAACAAGGAAAATACAGAAGGGCTATACTAATACAGAGAATAGAAAGGGACTTTTCGGTCTGCAGACGCGGAAGATATACCTCGAAGTCCCTACAAAATCGCATCGCCTCAAGGTTGATAAGACTGAGTTGAAGTACCAGGATCTGCACATGAAAACATACATATAAAGGGCATGAGTACACCACAATGGTACTCAGTAAGTGCCAAGCCTAACCTCGGTCTGCAGTGACGAGGAAGGTCAGGGCCCTACTGATTATACTTAAAAAATGAGATAAAAAATATAGAATACGATAATATAATTAAATGCTAACAGTATGAACTAACACAGTATAATAAAGATAACAACAACCATTACAAAGACAGAAGTAATAACGGAAGAATACAGCTCAACATCGAGATAACAACCGGGGATCTCCCAGGATACCGTCAAGTAGTCACAAATATAAATATCCAGTGGATCTCCCACGATACCGTCCCGTAGTACAACTCATAGTGTGCGGGGATCTACCGGTATCTCGATCCGTAGTCCTCAATGTAAATACCAGTACTGGGGGAATCTACCGAGTGCAGTCCCGTATTTCCAATATAAAAGTGCAAGGGGATCTCCGGAATACAAATCTATAGTACCAAATAAACATACAGGGGGGATCTCTCGGGATACCGTCCTGTAGTCCCAAAGTAAATACACAATAGCAATATGAAGAATACTCGATTCAATTAAAATTTCATACCAAGGTAAAGTAGGTATTTCTATCCTAGCATGCTACACATAATCCAAATAAGGCAATTTGAGCAAGTAGAGCAATTAAGTAAACTAAACATACTTCCCTAAACTAACATCAGACTTAAATTACAAGTAGTATAAATAGGAAAGGAAATCACAAAGATAGTTACTTAAGGAAAATAGATTTTCAACAATTAGCACAAGTACGCACTCGTCACCACATGTAAAAGGCATTTCAATTATCAACAATACCAAAATCCTAAGGGGAGTTCCCCCACACAGGGTTAGGCAAACCACTTACCTCGAACTGGCTCAAAATCAACCCAAAACCACGCTCCTTCCACGAGTACTCGACTCTAAATGGCCCAAATCTATTCAAATCAATTTCATAATGTAAATAAAACTTCAAGTAACTGATTCAACTAATTAATTCTAGGCTAATACGCAAAATTAGGAAAAATGACCAAAACTCCCCCGGACCCACGTCTCTGAATCAGGTAAAACTTACAATTTCAGAATCCTCACACTCTCACGAGTTCATGCATACCAAAAGTACCAAAATCGGACCTCAATTTGGTCCCTCAAATCACCACTCAAACCTCTCCAACTATTCAAGCCCTAAACCCCAATTTACCACTGATTTTCCCTCAAATTTCATGCTTATTATGATAAAAATCACCATAATAATAAGCTTAAGGGCCAAAAGATTTGCCTCAATGAATCCCTCTGAAATTCTCCCTTTAAAATGCTCCCCAAAGTTTTTTCTCGTTTGAAAATTGGTAAAAATAATTCAAATTCGCGAAGGCATCTATTTATATGTTCTGCCCAGTGATACCACATATGCAGGACCACTCCTGTGCATAATCAACCACTTTTGCGGTTTCCCATTAATCCTTCTTATTTGCACCTGCGCCTAATCTCCGCATCTGCGGTCTCGCAGGTGCGGCAAAACTACCGCATCTGCAGTTCCAACCTTTCTTCCTTTTGACTGCATCTGCGGCTTCCCTTTCGCTTCTACGGGCTCGCACCTGCGGTCGCCAAGCCGCATGTGCGGTTATGACAGTAGACTCAATAGTGTCAACTACAAATTCCCAACTCCAAACTTCCCGTTAACCATCCAAAACCACCCCGAGGCCCCTGGGACCTCAACCAAAAGCACGAACAAGTCATATACCACTATCCAAACTTATACAAATCTTCACAATACCTCAAAAAACATCGAATCAACCAGTTAGCATCAGATTCAATCCTAAGAACTTCAAAACTCACAAATTACTCTATTGATCAAAAAGTCTATCAAATCTCATCTGAATGACCTAAAATTTTGCACGCACGTCACATTCAACACTACGGAGCTATTGAAACTTCCGAAATTCCATTCTGACCGTGATATCAAAATCTCACTATTGAACCGAAAACTTCAAAAATTCAACTTTTGGTATTTCATGCCTAATTAAGCTACGGACCTCTATAACACTATCCGAATACGCCCCTAAGCGTGAAATCACCCAACGAAGCTAAGGGACCAACGAAGTTCCATTCCGAGGTCGTCTTCACGTTGCTTCAATTACGGTCCAAATTCTAAAGCTTAAACTCTCATTTAGGGACTAAGTATCCCGAAACACTTCAAAAATCAAAATAAATCCTCCCGACAACTCACAATAGTAGAAACATACACAAGGAATACATTTAATAGGGGATCGTAGCGTAAATTCTTAAAACAACCGGCCGGGTCATTACAGTTTTATTAAAATAACAATAGTAGATTAATTTGACATCTAATATCCTATATCAAAGATAGCCATTATTAGAGGTTTGATTGTACTCTCATATATACATGCTTTATTTGTTCATCACATGAATATGAGAAGTGTATTTTTCAATGGAGACTTAGATGAAGAGACTTACACGGAACTATTTGAAGGCCTTATTGTTTCTGGACAAGAGAATAAGTATGGGGGCTAGTCAACTCCTTCTACTACTTGCGCATTATGATCACTGGCGGAGCTACCCTGTACGTGAGGGGTGTCAATTAATACCTCTTCGCCGAAAAATACTATATAGTTAGGTTAATTTTGACTCCCCCAGTGATTGTGATTGCCAAGCGATGATTGTAGACCCTTTTGGAAAATAGATTTTGGATACATTATAGGGGAATGGGTGTCACCACTCAACCCAACCCGTTAGGTCAACGAATTAACAGTTAATATAACTCTAATATGATAAAAGTGACCAACAAATGATATATCTCAATTTCATATAATATCCTAAGGACTAGTAGTACTAGTCATGAGAAACTAAGATTGGATTAATGTGCAAGCTGATATGAAATGAATATAACTTCTATTTGAAATGTACACAAACAGAATTCAACTCTAAAACTACCCAGGGACAAGTGGTAGCCACAGCTAGAAGGCACGAACATCTTCAAAGTCATCTCCCGTTATCCACCGCAACTCCGCTCGAAGATCTGCATGCAAGGTGCTAAAGTGTAGTATGAGTACAACCGACCCCATATACTCAATAAGTATCTTGACTAACCTCGATGAAGTAGTGACTAGGATTTTTAGTTAAAAGATACTCACTGATATAACATGTGTAGAAGACTAGCAATAGAACAATACTAGTGCATAACCTAAAAGAGTACAATAAATAAACAAATATGCTAAGCAGTAAATGATTACTAAATAAAATCACGATTTATCTTCCTCATTATCACGACCAATCCTTTCCTTAGAGCGATAACCAACAAACCACGGTAGTAAGTTCATAACTTTAATAGTGTGAGAAAAGTATTTGAGATATCAAATCAAATGGCATGGCAACACCCTTCGTACATTTATTTTATCCTCACCAAATATTCATATAACAGTACCAACCAGGTGAATGGATAAGACAGTACATATAGACAACAGTAATAGACTAGGTAGAAAGCATAGAAGTAATGACAGCAATTAGGAAAGAAGAACATAAATTTCACTAACATGGTAGAAGGCCTAGATGTAGATATAAAAAAAAGAGGGAAAGCATGATCTTTATAAGCTAACAAATAGAAGGAAAGAATAACTAACATGGTAAAAGACTCATACTAAACTGCAACAAATAAGGAACGACATTGATGTAGGTATGACAAACAATAAGGAAAAACATGATATTTACAAGTTAAGCAGATAGAAGGCTTGGATAATACAACTACAATTGATGTATAGGACAAAGACAGAACAACAACGACAAGTCACATAGGAAACATAGGTGTACTAGTAATAGCTTAACATAAAAGTCTTGAATATATACACGAGGAAAAGATATCACAACATATACATGTCTCTCGTTCGCCAGCATGGAAACACCCTTCGTGCCATGAACTCACGATAATATAAAAAAATATGATACTGTAAATGAAATTTCATAGCATCACCCTTCGTGCTTTAACTCTCATCCTCACATGATAATTCAAATGGAATGGCACTATATCACCCTTCGTATTTTTACTCTCATCCTCACATGATAATATAGATGAAATGACATGACATCACTCTTCGTGCTTTTACTTTTATCCTCACATGATAATGTAAATGAGATCATGATAATATAAATGAAATAGCACGGCATCACCCTTCGTGCTTTTACTCTCATCCTTACATGATAATGCAAATGAAATGGCACGACATTACCCTTCGTGCTTTACACTCTTCATCACCAAGCGCATGTATATCAATGACAAGAAAGGTAGGAAGCATGAATAATATTAAGGAGAGTGATTAAAAAAATATTCCAAATAAACACTAATCACAACTTTCAATCCAATAACAATTCAATAAACCTCAAGAACCTTATTGTACAAGTATTTCTACAAGTCTCAAAAATGATCTTAAACACAATTATAGGATATAATATCTCAAGAATATCGGTCGTATCAACATATTAGTGATTAAGCATAGTGATGACCGGATTTAATACATCAATAGTTTCACAAAAATTTTGTCAAATATTAATCAAGTTATAATAAGCAAAAGCTTGGTTTCTATCATTTAATTTCATGTTCTTAGTAATATGGGAGTTAAGTAAGACATGAAACAAGAAGGTTACGTAATTCTACAAGGCACAATTAATCGTATAATTTACCCCCAAGCTTAATTAACTCCGGCCCATACATATACGTTTGTCACCTCATATATGCATCACTCCCGCATGTAGCAAACAATGGAAATTAGTAGGAAAGATTTCTCCAACAAAGTTAGACAAGACACTTACCTTAAACAAGCCAAATCGATACACTAGAAGCACCATCCCACTCAAATAATCCTACGAACGACTCGAAACTAGTCAAAAGCAACTCAAAATTATCAAATAATATTATAGGAAGCAAACCCAATCGATAAAGGTTGAATCTTTATACATTTACTCAAAGTCAACCAAAAAGTCAAACTCGCGCTTGCACCTCGGAACCCGGCAAACTTGAAAAATCCGATAACCTATTTATTTACGAGTCCAACCATACTAATTCACTCAAATTCGAATCCTAATCGATGTTCAAAATTCAAAAACTTACTTTTAGGAAAGTTTAGAAAAAAACTCCCAATTTCTCTTTAAAATTCATAATCCAAATGCCAAAACTGAAGATACATTCATGAAATATAATCATAACCAAGTAGATAATACTTGCCTCAATCCATGAAGTGAAAATCACTTCTAAAATCACCCAAATTCAAGCTCCACAACTCAAAATTTGATAAAATGACTCTGACCTCGAAATGGGATTTTATAGAGTCTGCCTAGTTATTACACTTCGTGAATGCGGAAAACCCCTCGTGTTCGCGTAGAAAAAATCCCACCAATTGCAAATCCTCTTACGCGAACGCGACATCTCAATCAGGAATGTGATGAACAATTGCCTCAACCTTCGTGAACGCGTCTCTAGACTCATGAATGCGATGAACAATTTTCCCTGCCATCGAACAACTCTACACGATCGCGATCGCGATCCACTCTACACGATCGAAAACAAGCAAACCGCATGCTTGGAAATCAGTTGTTCCTCTTAGATGAAATGATGCTGAACTTAATTCGAATCACTCCCGAGGCCCATGTGACCCCATCCAAACATACTAACAAGTCCTAATATATGATACCGACTTAGTTGAAGCTTCATATCATATCAAACAACATAAAAACCATGAATCGTACCTCAAATCAAACTTAATAAACTTTATAACTTTCAAGTTCCAAAACTCGTGTCGAACCATATCAAATCAAATCGGAATGACCTCAAATTTTGTAAACAAGTTGCAAATGACATAACAAAGCTATTCCAACTCCCGAAACCAAAATCCAAACCCAAAAACACCAAAGTCAACTTTCGGTCAAACTTATGAACATTCCAAAACTCCAAATTGCCAAATTTTGCTAATTAACACCAGAACCTTTAAGAATCATCCAAATGCAAATTGAGAATACTCCCAAGTACAAAATCACCACTCTGACCTAACGAAACCGTCAAAATTTCGATCTATGGTCAAATACACAAAAGTCAAACTTGTTCAACTCTTCTAACTCAAAACTTCTAACATGAGAATCTTTCTTCCGAATCAATCCCGAATCACCTGAAAACCAAAACTATCGATTCATAAAAGTCATAATACGTCATATGAATCTACTAAACACTTCAAGTAGCTGAACAAAATGCAAATGCTAAAACTGACCTATCGGCTCGTTACACCTCCCCTACTTAAACATACATTCATCCTCAAACGTGCCAAGAGTCATTCCAAGGCCATCAAATCACGGTATAACCTTACCATACACATACCTGGGAGTGATCCCACATCACCCCGCTCCATATAAGCCTACCAACACAACATAATTGGAGATCCCTACTTCAACCTTAGTCTGTAAACCTTAGAACCTAATTTCTAACATTTGGAATTTATTACAAGATCCGAATCTCGTATCTACACACTGTATAAGTCTACACAAGCTGTATCAAGTCATAACCATGACCCAAGCTATAATCACATGATATACCACATCACTCAAATACTCATAACAATAATTAACGACCACCATAGATGGAAAAAAGAAAATTCGGTATCGGCAGTAAACCTCATATCAAATAAAATCTCATTCAAACCCTTCGTACACTGTCGATGATTCAAAAAACACACAGAATCTCTTAACCACTCATATGATGAATAAGCCCAGAAGCTCACTCGTCCAACCAGGGTCATTGCCCAAATCCTTAGTGGAAATTTGGTATCATTCTTCGAAACATTCCTTATCCCAATTCGATAGTGCAAATCTCAGGTCTAGAAACCTCATGTCAGCCAATACAAGTAGCCCAAATGACAAGTCTCACCTAAAACCATATGGAGCCCCACACAATGCGGTCAGTGTAATTTTAACATTTTTCGGTGAACTATTTTCAACAAAGTGAAAGTAAAATACATGAAATAAGCATAAGGAGCTACATCTCATCACATTACCATTGCGACGGACAATCTGATCCAATCATTTCAATCCACATAGTGGTACCTATCGAGCCATAATGCTCGGACCCACTGATCACATGTGCATCACATCAAGCACAATAGAGTGCACACAATATAATTGTGGTAAGATGATTAGGCATAAATAATATTTAGAAAGACAAGCACAATAATGGCGCAATAAGCAAGTCAACATCATGAGGGACACCTCGCCTATAATTCCATAAGGCCTAAACGGATTTACAATATGCGTGCAAAAAATCATTTAGCCTTCACTACCCGTCATAGCATAAGAGACAAAAACATAACATAGACCAAGGCGCAAATAACATTGTTGACCCAATTTTGCCCTTATATTTTTTAAATAGTATATATACTTTCAAAATACAATCTTTCATCATTATTTGATTTACAAAAGTCATACAACTATTTTTCTAAATAATTTTTTCATAATTTTTAAAGCTTTAACATTGACTTCTTGCATTTAAATTATTTAAATATTTATTAATTACCCTTCTAATTATTTTGTGATGATTTAATCATAAAAATTTATGATTTGTATCCATATATATGCTTCATAATATTTCACTTTGTTTTATATAATTATAGTTTTATTCTAAAGATATTTTACACAATTTTATAATAAAAGCCTATATTCTAGACATAATAATTGTATTTATTATTTATTTATACTAAAGTAACATCTCTTATATTTTTATAATGTTAAACTACTATTTTAAAGCGTTTTACTTCATAAATAATATTTTTATTACTTATAGGTCATTTTTATAATTTGTTTTTCAATAATTTTGTGTACTTAATTATGGCCCAATTTTAAAGTGAATTTTCGGACCAATATAAGCCCAAGACACCTGACCTGCTTCCCCCAGCCCAAACCAGACAACCTCTATAATTTTCTAACCCGATCGGGACTCGTTCTCCTAACCCGCCCCATTTCCCTTTGATCATGGCCGTTGATCTCTAATGATTAGCGGTCCATAATAAACCCTCACTTCTCCTTATATCCCCATAACCCAAACCCTAGACCCTATTTCCTATTTGCGCTTCCTTCAAACACTCCCCTTCATCTCTCAAACCTAAACCCTAGAAACCGAAATTGTCTCACCCTTTCTCTGCATATTTCCTTCAAATCAGAGGTTTATTGCCTTTTCCGAATGCTTACCACTCTGATATGGTAATATTGAGTATCATTCTATACATTGGAAGGTGTATCTCGTGTAAATTGGGTCCAAATGGGCTCGATCTTGAAGATATTGTGGGATTCCGGCTAGGTACATCAAAGGACACCGAGTATCTCTCTGATTTGGGTACATTTCCATCGAATCCGACTTAATTAGGGTTTGCCTTACTCGTTGCCCTAATTCCGATTTGAAATTAGTTTGCATGTGGCCTTGATTTGTATGATTGATTATCTTTTCTTATTCTGTGTGATTAGTCTTCTTTCCATGTTCGTTCTTTCGATTTCTAATACTATATAAACCCGTCACCAATTTATCCTTTGGACGGACTCTAATCATTAAAAACTACTATTGTTCTCTTATTCTTTCTTTTCTTATACTATTCTGAGGCTCAATCTTTTGGCCGGCTAAAAGCTAAGTTCACTGGAATTCAATTCTCGAACCTTTCTCAGTGTGAGCACTGCTCGGGGTTCATTAAAAACCCTTGGGAACTTGACGCACTAAAATTTTTGAGTGCTACTGTTCATTTTTCTATTAACATTGAAGTGTTGCTGATATTATTCCTTTTGTTTACTTGTTATCCTGTAACTGGTAATGTACATATAACTCTTGCAATTTCATTTCTTTTCGTTTGTATTTCTAATGTACATATCTATGTCTCTAAGTATTTGTATGAATCAACTTGCCTATTGTTACCTTGATTATGCCTTCTTAAGCTTGCCTGCTAATGTGTGTGCTTGAATGCTTATTGTTGTTGCTTATTCTGAGTTTGGTTTCTTGTCTTGTCCTATACTATTATGAATAACCGACGCATGCCTAGAATGTGTTCTAATCACTGTTAAGACATTCATGCCCAACTTGTTATCTTTCTAGAGTTCTACTATTAAGCTATGACTTGTTCCCATGCTATTTGTAACTCTATTGTATTTTTTACTTGCTCGATCATGTGTTCCTCAGTATTAGTTGAGACCTTTAGAGTAAATATCATAACTAGGATTTTCTCCCATTTTTGGCCAACTAGTATAGAGTTTGATGCTTGTCATTCCTATGAATGTGAAATTGACATATTTTGTTTTCTATAAGTTTTATGGTACTGTAACTAATACTCAACATATTAAAGTTTATTCACTCTCAACTAATTGAATGCTCGTTTAAAAACCTGTTCTATTATGTTGTCTTCACTAAGTCTTCATATTAAAACTTTCAATTGAAGGATATGCTCTACTTGTTCTTGTCTATGACTCTATTAGATTTTCATGTTTAATCTTATGCCTAAAGTTCTTTAGGCTTATTCTGAATCAGTTTACTTTTGGAATAGTTCACTATCCAATGATGGTCAAATCTGTTATTTTAGCTTTGTCTCTGAAAATACAAGCATGAATCTGCCTTGTGGACTTGTCTGTATTTCATGTATTCTTGTTTATTAGTTACAACTTTAGGAGTTAAGTGTGAAAATGTCACGCCCCGAACTTGGGCCTGGACGCAACACGACACTCGGTGCCTGATTACATGTGACCGAGCGAACCAACTGGCTAGCTGAATCAACATATGATATCGTAACATACTAAATGCGGAAGATAAACTAACACATGCTAATATACTAAAAGTCTGTATGATAAAAATCAAAGTGTGGAAACACTAATACAAGTCATAAACATGTCTGTAGTCAACATTGCTTAACACAAAAAGCTTGTGACTCTGTGTAACTATTACTCTAGTCTATGGAGCCTCTAATGAAGTACTAAAAACATTGACTGTCTGAAAATACTGAAGACTATAAGGTAACGATAATGCCCCAAAAGAATTGGGGATCACCAAATAGCTGGTATGAGAATCCTAGCGCTCTGAATCATCAAATTGTAAATCATTACCTTCATCGTGAGATTCGGGACCCAGGCAAAAGGGACATCAGTACATTTGAATTGCATGGTATGTAAAGAAAAAAAATAAAGAATTATAAATGGTGAAATTGAAACTAAGCTGATAACTGAGAATTGATTATTGATAACTGAAATGATAACGATTGAAACTGAAACTGAAATGATAACTAAAGTGATAGTTGATAACTGAATTGAACAAATTAAGTAAAGATATGAATACTCCCTCTTCTGAATGATGAACAACCTGTTTATCTGAATAAACTACGGCCTCGAGCCCATCATATATGTCCACAAGCTACGGCCTCAGACCCAAGTATACATATACATAACTATGGCCTCATGCCCAAAAATTCATAAAGTATCAACTACGGCCTCACACCCAAACATGCATAAAGCATAAACTACGGCCTCAGGCCCAATGTACGGCCCTAATTTCTCACCCCCGAAAATCGTGATGGCGCCTATTAGAGAAAGCTAGGCAAGAAAACTGTTCCAATTAAATTACCCTTTTCCTTTATAATCTCTTAACAATTGCAAATTAACATGTTATAACAGTGGAAATAATAATGCAGAAGAATGAAATTTAACGATTAAACTAATACCAATAGGAATCCATAAAGATAAACCACCCAAAACTGGTGTCATAATCTCACGGACTATCTAAGAAAACTACAAATAGGGTCTGAACAATAAAGTACATATCTATCTCCGAAATAGAAAAGAATAGAAAGAAACTTGATAGGAAGAGGACGCCAAGGCCTGCGGACGCCTGCAGGACTACCTCGGGACTTCGATGGACTGAAGGCAGCAACACATAGGTAAGATCTGTATGCTCCAGTACCGAAATCTGCAAAAAATAGTGTAGAGTGTAATATCAGCACAACCGACCCCATATGTTGATAAGTGTCGATCCTAAGCTCGGCGAAGTAGTGACGAGGCTAGGACACAACAATTAACATAACATGCAGTTAAACAGTAGCTAGTAGAATAACATTAATAGAAGCAATTCAAAAAGTAGCAGGGGGTAGCATGTTATAGGGGAATATGAGCATAAAGAATCATAGAAATAACATCATGAAACAATTAAGGCACTTGACTCGATACGAACAAGAAATCATGACAAACTGTAAAAACATGCACGATATCACCCAGTACCTTGCGAACGCAAAGGATCTTCTAGCCAAATCTTCGCGAATGCAAAGAAGACCTTTCTAGCGATTTAAAACAAAACCAGAATGGTAATTTAGCCATATATTCATATCTTCTTCCCCAAAATTAGACCCTAGGTGATTTTTGAAGAATAAATTCAACACCAAATCATAGGTATGTGTTCCAAAACCCATCTCCTTCATTTTCCATCAACACCCATTAGATTTCTAGGATTAAATATTGTTCTTCCATGGTAGAAATTAGGAATTTGGGTAGAGCTGGGCCTTTTTGAATAATTGGAATTTAGAACTCGTTTTGGGGTCAGATTTCAGAACTTATTATATATTTGGGCTTGTGGGTGAATGGGTTATTGAATTTTTGTCTGAACCTAGAGTTTTGACCAAGCGGACCTAAGGTTGATTTTTAACTTTTTGAAAAAATAGATAGAAAACCTATAATTAAATATTGGGTATGAATTCTTTAGCATTTATTGGTGTTTTTAAATTAATTTATGTTAGATACAAGTAAATTGGAGGTGAATTCAAAAGGAAAAGCGATGTTTGAGTCTTGAGTTGGCCGTGGATGCTTAAGGTTATGTGACGATCCAAAGGGTCATCACCGGATTTCTCCCTTTTTCCGCAATTCTGAGGCCTTGAAAACCTCACTTTTAGTTACCTCGATTTGCGTGCGTAGACCGGGCGTGTAGCCGGAAGGTTTAAATATGAATTCTGTGTGAAAAATGATGAATTTTAATATTAATATGGTTAAAGTTGACTTCGGTCAACATTTTTGGTAAACGGACCCGGACCCATGATTTGACGGTCTCGGACGGTCCGTAGAAAAATATGGGACTTGGGCGTATGCCCGGAATCGAATTCCGAGGTCCGAGGCCCGAGGAATGAATTTTTCCATAATTGTTTTATGAAAATGTTTAAGGAAAATGAAAATGAAATTTGATCAAAAAGTGCTGGTATCGGGCTCGTATTTTGGTTCCGATGCCCGGTACAAGTCTTAAATATGTGTTAAGCGCGATCTGTAAAGTTTGGTTGAGAACGGACGTCGTATGACGTGTTTCGGACTATAAGTTCCAAATTTGAAAGTTTATGAAACTTAGAAGAAAATCATGTGTTTTGAGGCTTGATTCTATGGATATGATGTTATTTTGGAGATTTGATCGCACAAGTAAATCTGTAGGATGTTTTTGAAGTTGTGTGCATAATTGGTGTGAGCACGTGATTTCTGCCCTATATGAGAATTACTCCCAAAAAATGCAAAATAAAATAGTTTTTGTTTGTTTGCAATTGTCGTGAATTTTGTGTTATTTTTTTTGTATTGTTTACATTTGTCTGTGCATGTCTATTTATTTAATTAATAAAAATACAAAAATATGTCGCATATTGCACTAAG
Source organism: Nicotiana glauca (assembly GCA_026770625.1). Taxonomy (NCBI): domain Eukaryota; kingdom Viridiplantae; phylum Streptophyta; class Magnoliopsida; order Solanales; family Solanaceae; genus Nicotiana; species Nicotiana glauca. The sequence goes on from MDKF010689427.1 coordinate 40,808, forward strand.
GATTTAATTCTACAATTAAGAGTAATTAAGTTTGTGTTACAAAATGGAAAAATCACAAAAAAATAATGTACTTTGTATTTTTAGCATTTTATATCCAAATTGTGTGATTTTATATTTAATTGGGGTTTAATGTTGTGTGATAATTATTATTTAGAGTTAATTAATATTTTAAGTTAATTTTAGTTTTATAATTTAATCTAGGATTTTCGTTTTATTAATTAGGAAATAAAAGAAAAAGAAACAAAATGAAAAATAAAGAGAAAAACCAAAACTGGGCCAATTTTGACTAAAATCCCAGGCCCAATCGGTACCCTCACCCGGTCCAATTTGATCTATCTCGTCGACCAGCCAAACGACGCCGTTTAGGCGTCTCAAATCTGAACCGTCGATCAAACAGATCGAACGGTCCAGTTCGGCCCCTATCATCGAAGAAACGACGCCATTTCAAGCCCGTCGATCCAGGCCGTCCATTTCATTTGATCAACGGTCCAGATCCCATCCCTCAACCCTAAACCAAACCAGACCTGACCCGTTTACCCCATAACCCGGTCCACCACTTAACCAAAATGACCTCGTTTCGCCTGGGAGTTGATCACAGCCGTTGGATTTTCATAATCCAACGGCTCAGATTAATTCATTCATTTTAATACACCAAAATCACCCCAAACACAAAAAATCCCTCCCCTATTCACTTCGTCTCTAATCCATCAGAGACCAAAACCCTCCGCCACCTTCCTCCGCCACCGGAAATCGCCTCACGGCTATTCCGGTGGCCCAAACACCTCCATCATCACACCACTAAACCCCTACAACCTCCCCATTCCAAATATTTTACCCTCGTCTCTCGAATCCCAATCGACCCCTTCGAATATCAATTCCAAACCAAGAACCCTAGCCGCCGCCACAAGATTCCTGGTGGCGGCGCCGCCTCTGAACCATCCCAAACTCACACCCTACGACCTCTTTGACTCCCTCACCCCAAATCCATCCCTAATCTCCCTCGAATATGGTCCAAATCCTTCGAATCTTAGATCAGACAAACGGAGCCCTAATTCTAACTCAAAGACCAAACGGGCATTGTGAGGTTTTAGGACTGAATTAGACCTTAGTCGTATGTTTCCATATTGGAAACACACGATTAAGGTCCGTTTCATTCCAAGGCAAAGAGACGAGGAGTTTCCAGTATTTGGTGGTACTCGAGTTCCGGATATTTTTGTATTCTCTTTTCTTTTGTCATCTTTTCGTTTAATTTTCACGCTTCTTCTTCTCCTGCTTCGTTTCTGTTTGATTCTATGATTGAACCAAGTCAGTCTATTCGTATGATATTAGTGCATCACAATGTTAAATTGCTTAGTCTGTCCGAATGCTTAATTTAGAGATTAGTTCTTTACTTAGGCAGTAATAACATTGAATTGAATTAATTGATCATTTGAATATCATTTGTCAATCTCTAAGTTCTGTTGGTTTCCAGTTCAGTTAAATGCATGTTTTGTCTCACTGGCTTTAGTTCACTTATCTCAGTAACTGATTGAGTTTGATATGTTTGAATTGATTATAGCTGCATTTCTAGTGTAGGTTTCGAGGGTGATTTGGAATTTGAAAAGTTGAAAGTGGTCTAGTGAGTGATCTGTCAGGGGATACTAGTGGTGTTACACCCCAAGTTTTCATACATGAGAGTACGTCGTAAGTTAATTGATGTAAGCTCAGAAATGAGATTAT
>MU673115.1:0-12008 GCA_026770625.1 Nicotiana glauca
GTGAGGGCAAATTCCCTAAGTACTTACGGACAAGGGTCTGATCGCTGGCATGAAGATCCTCCCACCAACTTAGCATCCTTGGGTGAATGTCAGATACCATACCGAATCTGGAGATTTCGTGCCTCATTTTCTGCAAAACAAAGGGTTAGACCCAGACTCGACTATCTAAATAAATAATTAGCATAAAGGTATTTAGTTCTCCAAATAAATGCACACAACGTGAAGGCGTCTATTTGGGTTTCGAGGAAACCCGATGGACTTTGGTTTAGGCTATCTTAATAAGTCATTATGCGGACAACATAACTGACTCGGCATAAGTTTGACAGTTTAATAGAGTAAGGTTTCTATTTTTTGATGTGCTAGACAAGGTACCCTTGAACGGACAACTCAAGAGGGAAAGGCGCGGAACCGTCGACTACACCATTGATCGACTGGCTTTACCACAAATATGCCTTTGCAACATTTTGGGGGTTATAATATCGGAAGGGCGCAACCACATCATTATAAGCGTTGCTATAGGATTTGTTTTGGCACGAGTGGAACATGATGTTGAAGATGCAGTTACAAAAATGAAGCAAATTGCATGTATTTTCACGTTCATACAGTAAAAGATTACAGTAAATGCTCAAAAATAACAACGGTACTGAAATATTAATAAAGCACTAAGGAAGAAATTAAAAGAAAGGGAAAACATGAAGAGCCAAGTCGGTAATCATGATGAAATAATTAAAGGCGGGAAATAAAAGCAATTAAGGAAGCAATAAAGTCACAAGATCATGTAATGGTAAAAGCCTTAAAAAATTCCTCAGCAGAGTCGCCATGCTGTCGACGCCCCCCCTTTTTCCCCTTCTAAAATAAAGAAATCGGGTTTACGACATTATGGACAAAACAACTCTTATTCCTTTTTGAGGAATCGGGTTATGGAATTTGAAGAGTCTCCACCTAATGATTATAGTGCATTAGGACACTTCAAAGAAAAAGAAGAAGATTTGCAAGAAAACCAGAGTTTGGGTAAGGGCTTGAGATTATCTCGAGGGGAAGGTGTTAGGCATTCCTCAAGATCCACTAGTGTGGTTCCCGGCCATGCTTAATTGTGACTTTAAAGGAGTAGAAGAAAGAAAGTAAGGTTTACACATAATAATTACAAATAAGTTTGAAACTTTGAAAAGAAAAGGGAAGAATAGACAGTCATTAGAAAAGGAGTTGATGCAAAGAAATGAAAACACTTAAGGAAAAGAAAAGAAAGGAGGTCCTAGGTTTAAATACAATATGGATCACATCAATTCAATACCCAGCAGTCACTCCTCAAAAGAGGGGTCGCACGAGATATTAGCGCACCGGTCATCATATCCATATTCTACCCTTCCCACCCCGTTAAGGTATTTAAACGCGATTAGTCTCGNGCGGACTAGTTTAACACAAAGAGTTGGATAAAAAGTCTGCATTAGGCAACCCGGATCCAATTGTCAGAAATTGAGGTATTTTAAGCGAGTCATTTAGAAAAAGCACTATTTTCAGAAAAGGACCTAATGCAGAAGAGTTTAAAACAGAAGATTGAAAATTGCAGAAGTTCAGAGATGAATTCGAGAATTAACAGACTGATTTGATTAAGACACAGGAGAACTGTAAAAAGAGTTTTAAGAAAAGGTGCAAATATTTAAAAAGAAAGAGTTAAAAATCTGTTTTGAAAGATAGCTTCAAGAGATAGATAGAAATTCAGGCAGAAGGTTTAAAGGCATTGTTTTAGAAGAAAGATACAAGTTTGGAAAAAAACTTGAGATCATTACAGATTTATAAGAGTTTTAAAGTAGGCGGGTTTGGAAGAGTGGTACTAAAAACTTTTTATTAAGACGTTTTAAAGGCCAGTTAACAGGGTTATTATTACTTAAACACAGATTAGACAAGTTTAGACTCCTATAGGCATGATATCTATATATTGATTTTTTTTAAGACTTGTTACTATTATTGAGCTGGTAAAGGAATGAGTATTCGATTACCCTACCGTTTGCCTAACGTTTATGCATTTCCTATAGGCATGATCTCTATATGCAACTTGTTACATGGATATTAAGTCTTATAGGCAGGATTTCTAATGATTTGCAATATGGCTGAATATTAAATCTTATAGGCATGGTATCTAGATGATCGAGTTAAAACGTTGAAAACCTATAGACATGGTATCTAGGTGATTAAAAACATTAACCTATAGGCATGGTATCTACCCTTTGTGCAATAAAGTAAACCCCTCCCATGCCCTTTACTAATACTCCCCGAGTTCCTTTTTTACAAGATTATTACAGAACCAGGAGAAAGAAAGAAAATGATTAAAAATACATCACAGCCTATAGCTGGATCCGAGCATCCTAATTCAATCTTAATATCCAATAACATGTGTTTCACCAAATCCGGATTCTAGATTTCCAAGGCCTTCTCTCACCCAAAGTGTTTCAAAGTTCCAAGGAGCCTCAAGGACTACAGGCAGTGCTTACACTCTGGATAACAATTGTTGTAACAGAATAGTGCAGTGGAATTGCTAGCCCTCAGGCATCCAAGTTCAGAGGGAGCTCGAGGGTCCCAAAGCATGGCTTACCAAAGGGGGGCAGAACTTAGAAACTAGGAATAAGTGCAAAGTGAGAGAGGAGTTAGGGAGCCATAGCAGAGGGTGGTCATACCCAGCCATGGGCATAGACTAGCATAGCCCGGACCATCTGCTTGGCCAACAAATAAAGAGCAGGATTTTAGAAGTCAAACTTGGGTCTGGATGGTGATTAGGACACCACCAGACCTGAGTTAAGGCTCATTACATAAGGGGTAAAGGGAATGGGAATTGATTTGAGTAGAGGTTCAAGAGAACCTGATTCTAAGTCATGAGTGGCAATAATAGAATACCAACATGACTCAGAATTGCACTCACACATAAGAAGGGGGTCAAAGGGACAAAGTACCACATAAGAAGGCATTTACAGAAACATGAAGAAAGCAAGAGGTCATAACAGACTTGAAGGTGCAGAACATAATGAAATGGAGCATGACAGACTAAAAGGAGCATATATTGGAGAATGCATAACAGAAGAAGGGAAATAAACACATAGTGTAGGAGGGTATTATTTAACTAGAAAGACATACCAGTTGCAATTTTAGTACAGCAGAACAAGCAAAAGTAAGTAATCAGCCAGAAAGTCAGCAAAAGCAAACTCAGGACCTTCAGCAAGTGTTTGAGAGTTCAAGAGGAACTCAGGAGTATTTCAGACAGTAGAAGAGAGAGGAGCAGAGCACTTAGTAGAGAAAATAGAGAAAGTAATAGTAGAGAGAGTATTGGAAACTATATAGTATTCGAAGTATTTTTAAAATCTGAAGTGGTTGTGTGTCAAATTCTGTTAGTGTGTTGAGAGAGGAGCATGCATTTATACTTGAAGTCAGGCAAGTAAGCAAGGAAAGAAAATAGTCAAGTATCAATTAGGATCAATCAATAATAAAGGTTCTTTTAATTAAGGAGTCCAAATTTGAACGGTAAAGGACAGAAAATATTTAAGGAAAGGGGATCAAATAAACACATTGTGCACAGTATACAAATAAGGGTAAATACATGTGGATCTTAATTAAGGAAAGGAAATTTTGAAATACACGGTCAAGTTAATAAGGCAAGGAGTAAACTAATTAGCACATAGTAATTCAGGGCTAGATGCAAACAATATCAAAGTATCATGCAACCAAAGGATTATTGCTAAAAGAGAGTGTCAGATGGCATGCGAGAGGTCAGATAAAAGGCCCTATAGGATTTCAGCAAAAATCAAAACCACAAGGAGAAACAAAGATGAACTCAGAAATTAGGGCTTTGAAATCAAACTAGTTCAGAGATGAGAAACAAACAAGTCACATACAAGCGGCCTCAGGGACTCGACTGAAACCCCAAATTCTAGGGTTTCTAACCTAATCGAGTGTAGAGACGAAAACAAATAAATCAGGCAAGAATAAGTTCAGAAAACCCCAAGGAACTAGAACCTTAAACATTTCAGGCAACGTAATAAGGGAACAAAATACTGTAAAAGAACTCATAAAGAAATGGTAGAGGAAAGCATGGTAGAAGAAAACACATGGGAATCACAGTAGAAACACATAGGAGTTACAGTAGAGCAAATACAGTAAGAGTAACACATAGGAATCACAGTAAAACAAGTAAAATCAAAGAAACCCTAAGTCGGAGAAGATGAACAGTTTTGAAAGCACAATTTTAAAAAGAAACTCAGAGGAATCATTTGAAAACCTTAAAATAAACACAGATCTAGAGCAGATCTAGAGAAATTAGGAGAACCTCGAAAGGCTAGGGTTTCAGAAGAACCCTAGAAGTGAGAAAGGCCTGGAAAAGGTGTGTTCCGAGTCGAATGAGTCAGGGCTAGGCTCATAGGGCTAGGATATGCCGGAGTCAAGCTGGAGATAGCCGCGAAACTCGAATCGGCGAAGATTTGAGCGAAGGCCTTCAAGATCGAACCTTAAATCTTCAAGTAACATGGGTATAAGGGCACATGGGGGTGAGTACAGGCACTCAGGGCTTGGGATGCCATTGATTCCGGTGAAACAAGGTGGAAACCGACGGGATAGGGCTAGGGTTTCAGAGAGGGTTAGAGAGAGTTTGAGAGATGAAGGGATGTTAGGGTCGGCTATTTGTGAGAAATGAATTAGGGTTAGGGTAGTTGGGAATTAAAAATAGAAAGAAGGAATGGTGGCCGTTGATCAAAATAATCAACGGCCTAGACTAAAAGGAGACGGTCGGGCGGGTTAAGTGAGTTGGGTTTGGGGAGGGTCAAAATTAAAAGGGGTCGTCTCAATTGGGTGGAGTTGGGTTTTAAATTGAGGCTAAAATTGAAATAGAAATGGGCCAGATTTTAAATAGCCACTTTCTCTCTTTTTTATTTAATTAAAATAGTTAAAAATAATTTAAAAACAAATTAAAAGCACTGAACTAGTTAATAATATATAAAAAATAATCTAAAAATATTAGGAATTATTTTATAATTTTAATACCTTATTAATGGTAACATATGCTATAATTGTAATTTTACGCAATTTAGCTTAGAGATATCAAAATAAATTTATAAAAATATGCAAAAAATTACCTTAATTATATTTGGTGTAAATATGAGGATGGAAATAAATTATTCACCAAAAATGATAATTTTGGGAATAATTTTGGATTTTGTACTGTTAAAATAGACAATAAATTGATTTTAAAAAATCTTAAAAATTTAGAAAAATACCAAAACTTTTAGGCATGCTTATATATGCATACATATGCTATTTTGAATGTATAAAAAATACATAGAGAAAAATTGGGTATCAACAGCAACAAGAGTAAAAGTCTCCTCGTAATCAATTCCTTCTTGCTGTGAATAGCCTTGAAAAACCAGTCTAGCCTTATTTCGTACCACTTGTACAAACTCATTCAATTTATTTCTGTACACCTATTTTACTCTTCTCAAATTGGTCAAGCCCTTCCTTCGTTGCAATTATCCAGCTTTCGTCCCCAAGGGACTCATCCACATTTTTTGGTTCGAACTGAGATATGAGGGCAATATTTGATGTCCGCTTTAGCGATCTTCTAATTTTCATGCCCTTCTAAGGATTTACAATAATGTACTTATATGGATATCCAGGCTCACTTTTTCATTCATTTGGGACGACTGATACTGGCTCATTTTCAATAGTACTCGACTGTTCAACTGTAGGAAGTTCCTGGTTATCTACGCGACTGTTAGTCGACTGATCCTGCCGATCAGTCATCTCATCACAAGTGTTTTCACCTGTATTGATAGACTTTAGAACTATGGAAATTTCCCCATCTTCTGAAAGTTTTTCACTCCTTAAGCGAGGGTTAGTGTCCACAAAAACAACATGTATAGATTCTTTAATAAAAAGAGTACATTTATTAAAAACTCTATATGCTCTACTAGATGGAGAGTATCCAAGAAAAATACCTTCATCGCTTTTGGATCAAACTTACCAAGATTGTCTTTTCCATTGTTGTGAATGAACATTTCCAACCAAAAGGATGGAAATAACTTATGTTGGGTATTTCACCTTTCCATAGTTCATATGGAGTCTTTTTGAGAATAAGTCGAATTAAGCATTTGGTGATGGTGTGACATGTTGTGCTAACAACTTCTGCACAGAAGTGGTGTGAAATAGAGTTCTCCACAATCATAGTTCTTAGCATATCTTGCAAGGTTCTATTTTTGCGTTCTACTATATCATTTTGCTGAGGTGATCTTGGAGATGAAAAATTATGGGAGATCCCTTGATCACTACAGAAGTTTCAAATGCTTTGCTTTCAAATTCTCCTCCATGGTCACTTCTTATGGAAGGTATGTAGTAACCTTTTTTCCGCTATAACTTCTTGCAGAAGACTTCAAAATTCCTTAATGTTTTATCTTTATGACTCAGAAAAATAACCCAAGTAAATCGAGAAAAATGATCTACTATAACAAAGGCATATTGTTTTTCCACCTATACTAGCAGTTCTAGTTGGACCAAAGAGGTCAATATACAAGAGCTGAAGGGTTTTTGTAGTAGAAACTATGTTTTTAACCTTAAAAGAGGACCTGGTTTGTTTTTCTAATTGACATTCATCATAGATTTGATCTATTGAAAAATCTAGTTTTGGAAGACCAATGACAATATCATGTTTGGAAAGTTTATGAATAGTATGCATGCTAGCATGACCAAGTTTTCTATGCCAAACCCAAGGATCATCAATCATAGAGGCTAGAAAAATTTGATTTCCAAGACTGTCTATATTACTAAGGATGTAAACATTCTTATCTCTATTTCCAGAAAGAATAACTTTACTTGATTCATCTTCAATAAACCAACCATGCTTTTTAAAACGAACCTCATAGTCATTGTCACATAGTTGACTGATACTGAGTAGGTTGTAGCCAAGTTCGTCTACCAGGTATACTTCGTCTACATCACACGATGAGCTGAGGGGGACTCCTCCAACTCCAATTATATTTCCTTTTGATTTGTCTCTAAAGGTGACTGATCCACCATCTAGTTTGGTGACAGATTTGAATAGTTGTTTGTAACCTGTCATATGTCTGGAACATGCGCTATCAAGATACCATTTCCCTTTTCGATTCTTCATGCAATGTTCCTGCAAAAACAAATTACTTATTTTTAGGTATCCAAGCCTGCTTGGGTCTTGTATAGTTAGTGATCTAAATATTAGCTTGACTAGAGGACTTAGGTCGCCAGAGCTATCTTCTGTTGTTCTTAAACCTATAATTGTTTGATGTAAGACCACGTTTTCCACAATAAAAACAGGTTGGATTATTGGAATTTTCAGAGACTTTTTCTCCTCTAATTCTAAACCTGCAATGGTTCGAGGTGTGACCATTTTCACCACAATGAGTGCATGCAGAGCAATTTCTGGTTCTAGGTGTAAAATTACACGGAGTATACTGCTTTGATCTGACTGAGCTATGACTCGTAGATTTTCGCAATCCATTTAGTTGAAGTTGAAGTTCATTGACTTCATCTTGAAGCATATCTCTCTCAATTTCACAAACTTCCAATTTTGGAGCAGTCTTTCTTTTTCTCTTTGGATTTTTTGAAGTTCATTTAGATCTTTCTCAATGTCTGCAAGAGTAATATAAATAAATTCTTGAAGTTCATGACAGTTTGGACATTTAGGAAGACGTACCTCACTCGTTCCTTTGTCTGATGAGACCAAGCTCACCTGAGTCTTTATCACTATCTTGTTTGATGGCCATGAAGCACATGTTAGCAATTTCCTCATGATCAGATTACTCTTTATCACTCCAAGCTCTAAATGATTTTTTTGTTTGGAAATTTCTTCTTAGTTTCTTTTTCAGCTCAGGGCATTCGGCTTGAATGTGACCATGTTTTCCACACTCATAGCATCTTCCATCATTTTTGTCATTCTAGTTATTCATCTTCCCCTTTATGAAATTTGATTTACCTCTTTTGCTATTTCTGATTTTCCTCATCATACCCATTACAACTTTAGAGAGCATACCTATATTCTCATTTTGTTCTCCTCCTCCTCATCCTCCTGCTTCTTCTTCCTCCTCCTCCCCCTCCTTCTTCTTCTTCTTCTTCTTCTTCTTCTTCTTCTTCGGGTGCTTTGAATGCAACTGTTTTCTTTTTGTCTTACTGGACTTGCCTGTCCAATGTGCTTTCTCAAATGCAATTAGATCAATGTTAAGTTCATGATAGGACATTTTGTCAAGATCCTGATATTCTAGCGCAATAACTTCAGGTTGCCAAATTGTGGGGAGGCTTCTCGGAATTTTTCTGACTTATTCTCCACTTTTGATTGGTCTACCTAAGGATTTTAAGTCTCCAAGAATTTGCTGAACCTAGAGAACATTTCCTCTACTAATTCTCTATCCTTCATTTGAAGCAATTCATAATCTCGAAGTAGGAGATTAATCCTTATCTCTTTCACCTTATTTGTGCCTTCATATGTGATTTCTAACTTATCCCACATTTTCTTTGTAGTTTCACAACTAGATATCTTTTCATATTTTTCTCCGCTTATGGCATTGTACAATAGATTTTTTGCCTTAGCATTCACTTAGATAATAGCTGCTTGTTCTTCAGTGTATTCATCTAAATCAAGTGGATCCGATGATACTGTGATTTTACCGTCTTTATCCTTCTTTGGAGAAATTTGAAAGATTTCTTTTTTTGATCACACGCTAAACCTTAATATCATATGACATAGTGTAGGTCTCCATACACACTTTCCAATATGAGAAGTGCTGGCCATTGAAGTAAGAAGGTCGTACCCGAGAAGTTCCTTCTTGAAATAATGCTCCAATGACTGTGTTTGATGCCATGATCTTTTTCTCACTTGTTGTTAAGCAATATTCGCAAGTCCTCGCTCTGATACCAATTGAAAGTACAAGAAGGGGGATGAGTGAATTGTAGCTGATTTTAAAACTTAGTTGACTATGAGAGAACTTAGTCGACTAGACTTCACACATGAATTAATCACATCAGGAATTTTGCGCAAATAGAATAGTAAAGGAGATGCAACGGTTTTTATATTAGTGCAATACCGGTGTGGTACCTACGTTCAGTTCCTTTGGGTCACAAGGGTTCTCTTAGATCTTCAGTAAGCTTTTACAATAGTGATGGTTTTAGTACGTTCACCATCAACGAGAGGATAACGTTTCTTTCTAGTATTGAGACAACTCTTGTTTTATTTTCTAACTCTCCCTATCTTTTGCGACACTTGTAGACTCAAGAATACACTGTTTGTATTAAGAACTAAAAAGATGTAAAAGCAGATGTGAAGTTGGGTAATCTACTTTGCCCTTCTACTTCTTCTTTTATATGCTTGATGAGTCTTCTGATTCCTTGTTTTCTGGGATCACATAGCAGCAATGATTGGTGGTCTTTCCTTGTGAGGCGTAAATATCTAAGAGTAAGACTCAAGGGTAGCCTCATGAATCTAGATGAGAAGTGTGGCTAGATTCATTCTTAACTTGAATAATTGGTTCCTCTAATTATCCTTGATTAGAGCTTCTGCAAATTGTCCTTTGATTAGCTCTCTTTCCTTTCTTGCATGCTTCAAGATCTTTAGAAGGTCTGTTTGATTGACTTTCCTTCTTGTTCTTTGAATGATTGATTCTCTTTCCATTTGATGCAAAGTTTGAAATACATAGCCGTTGGCTTCCTATGATTTTCTCATTGGATTTGTTTTCCCTTTCATTCATCAAAGCCGTTGTTAACCTTCACAAATGAGATGTCATTAGTCACGTCTCTTTTGATTATTGATCATTATTAAAATTCTAAATTTAACATATAGAAGCCCAGACAAAGGTTCGGCCAATCCAATAGTTTTTGGTCAAACAATTTATTTATGTTAAGAAATCATTAAATATGTCATGACTGATATTGGGCAAGATGACAACATAGATGATGGGCCAACACGAGAACAATCTGATGGGCCAACTGGACTGTTGAGGAGAAGCAAACAAAATAAACGACCAGCCCAAAAATTGAAGGACTACGTGTGGGAAACCTGTGTAGTGGGGAATATGGATGAACTGTAATGGGTAGTGGGGAATATGGTTAATAACAATGTGTGGGAATCAATTAAATAGCATATTTGTAGCATATTAGTAGTAGGTTGAATTTAATAGAATCTCTCCTAATCCTCTTCGTCTCAGTTCCTCTATTGCCTACTTCTATTCTGTTTCCTTCCCCTCTCATTTCTCATTATCTCTTTAGTTATTGTTGTTTATAGTTTGCAAGTACTTTTCTTTAATAGAAAATCCAGTTAGTTTCATTTGAATTATTGTGTGATAATTGAGATTATAACAAAATATGTACACATATTAAATTTAAAACCTAGTGTTTAAAACTTGAAGTCGTCGTTCTAAAATTTAATATCTGTAAAATTGAAGTACTGGCCCAAATGGAGACTTTGCTTGTTTAATGGAAAATACAAGTTTGAACGAGGATTATAAACAAGAGGTGGAGCAACATTTGTAATTGCTACAATATTACTGAAATTTTCACCAGCGTAAAACTAACAAGCAATCCTTATTTAGGATGATGATATCTTCTGTATCATGAATGATGAATGAATAATTAGGAAAATGCATCATGATCATTAGCAATGATTTGGAATAGAAACACAACAACATATATACTCAAATACATTTTTATTTTTACTTATCACTATACTAAGAGCCTATTTAGACATAAGAAAATTTCCTTTTTCTTTTTTAATTTGAAAAAAAAAATTATTTTTGGCTATCCAAATTTTACAATTTTCCAATCTCACTTGAAAATGCATTTTCAAATTTGAAAAATGGTGAAAACTAGTTTTTCAATTGAAAATGGGAATATTGCTATTTTTAGTTGCAAAATATGTTGAAAAAAAGACATCCAAATATGTTGCAAAATTATAACCAAACACAACTTCATCTTCAATTAAAATTTTAGTGAAATTTCAAATTTGAAAAAAATAAAATTGGAATTCATGTCCAAACGCCTACTAAATAAAGAGAAAGATAATCTTTTATTTTCTGCTTTACCCATATCATTTACTTATTCTCCAAATCATTTCCCAAGACTTTTGAAAATGTTGTCATAATTGTGGATAAAATTATAAAATATACACTCATATTTTTTAAAGGGAATACAAAATTAAAAGTGAACAAGTAAAAGGAAGGGGTTTTGACACAGTTACCCACAATAATAAAATTATTTACTTTGTCTACCCATTTATTTTCCTACCCATAAACTAATTACATTTCTTACACATAGTAGGTTTGTGAGGAATTTTTTCTTTATTCTCTAATTCTTTTTTATTTCTATGTTTCTTTTCTTTTCTCCTTTTCTCTCTCGTTTTCTTCTTATTTTTTTCTTTTTTCCTTTTCTAATTTCATTTAACTTCTATTTTTTATATTTTTTTCTTCATAATCTAATTTCATTTATTGTTTTTATTATTTTTTTATATTATTACTAAAAAAAATTAAATTTTGTACCAATTAAATGTAGTTAATACAATCAAAAATATATTAACTAACATATGATACCAATATAGTATATATCTATACCAACAGGGTATACAATTATACGCAAAGATTTAATTTTTTTAAAATTCAATTATTAAAATAAAATAATATCAGTTGTCAATAAAAAAAATTAAAAAAATCCTAAAAGGATCTAATTGTAAGAGTATACCGTTACATATATATATATATATATATAAAACATATGATACCAATATAGTATATATCTATACCAACAGGGTATACAATTGTACGCAAAGATTTAATTTTTTTAAAATTCAATTATTAAAATAAAATAATATCAATTGTCAATAAAAAACTTAAAAAAATCCTAAAAGGATCTAATTGTAAGAGTATACCGTATATATATATATATATATATATATATATATATATATATATATATATATATATATATATATATATATATATATATATATATATATATTTTTTTTT